>JADRCD010186831.1:0-18318 GCA_019843815.1 Montemys delectorum | reverse complement strand
GGGGGGAGAGAGAGAGAGAGAGAGAGAGAGAGAGAGAGAGAGAGAAAGAGAGAATGAACCAGTAAGTCTCTTCCCAATCTCTCTTTTAGGAAGAGAAACACTGACACCATAGTAATCGTTTTGATGTTTTTTAAACTGATTATTTGAAAAAATTGAACTTAAGACAACATAAACAAACACACACATACATAATACATACACAGACACTGATTTTACAAAAAACTTGAAGGAATAAGCCATGTGGTTTTAGGAAATTATATCCAACACATAGAGGATGAACGGTATGAATATACTCCCCCCACACTAACCTTTAGATTTTTATTTTCGTTTTACCAAGAATAGGACTCAGACCTTAACAAGTTTTGTTGTATTGTTTTGTTTTGGTCAGCCTACATTTTTTCCCACCCAAGGAAGAGCCTCCTCACAGAGGGTATGATTTAAAGTCCAATGAACTTATCTGAAATACAATCCTTACTTTCTCATGGGGAGCTGAGTGCACAGCAGTGGCTTCCACAAAGTTTCCATCATTCTAGGATGAAACCCAAGTCAATAGGTATTTAATAATTTAGAATAACTAAGAAGATGGATATATTTGTGAGAAAGAAGTTTGATAACACCTTAGCATGCACCCATGACCATGAGTTACAGTAGGAAACAGACAGGCAGGCAGGAACTGGGTGAACACTGCCGTTTACACCATCCCCACCTTTTCAGCATTCTCGAAAGGCCCAGCAGCAAGTTCCACCATGATGCTCTCACCATTCTAAAGGGAGGAAGAGATGTCATTCAATCATCTAAAGAGAATAAGCTGCCACAACGCAAGGATGACTGACAGCCCATGGAACACAGCCTACTGCCAACTGATCATGGGGCTATCAACTGCTTCTTCCTAAGACTCTGCAAACAACAGACATTGAATCTGAAATAAAATCCAGAGAGCGCACCACTCCACCTTACTAGAGCTCAGTATTATCAGGCTGGCATGTACATATACCTGGAGATCTAGATTATACCGACATCCAACATGTTAATAGGTTATGAACGTTCAATATTTTAATTGTTTTTACTATGTATATGGTTGTTAGACATTTTCAGCATCAGAAAAAAAAGAAGATACTAAAATCCTTTAAATTTAGCTCTCTACAAAATATAAGTAACCTTATTTGAATAAAAATGCACCTGACCTTCTAGTATTTCCCACAACACAACTATAAAGCAAATTTGAAAAGACCCAACCTTATAGAATATGACAACCTTCTTCAGCCTTCTTCCCATTCTGGGTCACCCTGCCTCCTTCCTTTGTTCCAATCAGCATTCTCGTGAGTGGTAGCTCCCTCCCTGTGTCTGCTGAAGTCTTTTCTGTGGGCTAAACAAGGTGTTCACTAACAAGTTTTCTCCTGTAACCTTGTCTGCCTGAGGTGAAACTTTGAGGCTAAAAATCATCCTTTCTGTTGTTTTCACCTAGCCAAGGGTGACCGTGAACTCCTGATCTGCCTGCCTCTGCAGCCAAATGCTGGGATACAGGTGTGAGGCCTCTGCCTTTATGCTTTGTAGAAAAAAATGCATCAGCAGACCAGAGAGAAGATATACAAACTAGATACTGAAAATCATAAAAACCAGGAATGAATAGCATCTGACACACATTTTTAGTTACCTAATAAAATAAAGCATGTAGCCGTAAGGAAAACAAAGGGGTCAAACTAAAAAGGTATTAAATGAACACTTACAACAATGAGTGCCAGAGAGCACCTCCAGCTACATCTACCACAATAGATTTGCTAGAAATCACAGGCCTAAGATAAAAAAATAAATAAATAATGAAAAATGTACTAATCACACAAGAAAGAAGACTCAAAAGCCTTTATCCTTTAAAAGGCCTGGACCTTTAAAACGTCATCAGACATTAAACTGATACCAGGTTTAAGATGAAAAAAAAAAAAGTCCTTCAAAACCTGGCTATCATTTCCTGCTGTACTTCAATACCTGCTGCGGATAATCTGCTTTGTGAACACACTGATTCAAGTATTGGTTTTCTTTCTTTGTTTTGTTTTGTTTTTTTGAAACAAGGTTTCTCTGTATATCCCTGGCTATACTGGAACTCACTCTATAGACAAGGCTTGTCCTGAACTCTGCCTCCCAAGTGCTGGGATTAGAGGCATGTTCAAGGTCAACAGTGTTTCCCTCTTATTAACTCCTCTGAAGTATTCTACAGGAGGACTGTTTTGTTTTGCACCAAATAAATTAATACTAGCTTGGACAGCTTTGGTGGGGTTTTTTTGTTTTGTTTGTTTGTTTGTTTGTTTGTTCTTTTCTTTTTTTTTTCGAGACAGGGTCTCTCTATGTAGCCCTGGCTGTCCTAGAACTCACTCTGTAGACCAGGCTGGCCTCGAACTCAGAAATCCACCTGCCTCTGCCTCCCAAGTGTGGACAGCTTTGTTTTTGCCTCACTACGTAGCCTGGAACTTGATTTTTAAACTAGGCTGACTGAAAACTGCGGCAATCCTCCTGCCTCTGCCCCTGAATACTGCAATTATAGGCATGTTCTGTCTTGCCTGGCTTGAGAACATGCTTTTTAAACGCCCAGTTCCAGTTACAACTCACACTGCTGCCTTAAAGCTTTTCTCTTTTTCTTTTTATATTATTGCTGCTCAGTGGTGGCAGTGAGTGAGAGAGCTCCCCTAAAGACATAGGCAAGTGCTTCTGAAACAGTCTGAGTATGAATACTATGGGATAGTTTCAAATCTTCATTTCCTAGTTGTAATTTTAGCACCTCTACAGGGTATATGTTTGTCTTAATGGCTGGCAGTAAATGTTTAGAAGTGTATGTTTTTGCAGTGGTTTTTTGTTGTTGTTTGTTTTTGTTTTGTTTTGCTTTATTTTCAAGACAGGGTTTCTCTGTGTAGCCCTGGCTGTCCTGGAACTCACTCTGTAGGCCAGGCTGGCCTCGAACTCAGAAATCTGCCTGCATCTGCCTCCCAAGTGCTGGGATTAAAGGCATGCACCGCCACCACCGGCCTTTGCAATGTTTTAATAGATGATATATTGTCTAAAGAAAGGGTAAAAGCCCAGTGGAGGGGGCTAAGGATGTGGTTTTGTGGTAGAGTGCTTGGCTAAAATACACAGGTCCTAGAATCTACTCTGAGTACAGCACTAACAATAACAAAAGCCAGCGGGAAGAATAATAGTCACCATCAAACATAAAATAGCTAAGAGACACAAAGAATAAAGAGCTAATAAAAAACTACAAGGCAAGGTACAAAACAAAATGGTAGAGAAAACGGGAGAACAGACAATAATTAATAATATGCTCCTGATATGAAAAAGGCTAAGATAGGAAACTGAACAAATAATGAATGACAACTGGCTGGCTCGATCACTTGGCACCTTCCCTCACTTTGTTAAGGAGGAATGGTAAAATGGTGGTAAAAAGAGGAACGCATGACTTAGGAGCTTCCGGCCACAGAACCATAGGACAGACAGGATGGGCAGAAATGAAAGTGGTAATGAGAAGCCCTAGATTGAGTATTTACTGAGGTCAGCCTCGCCCTGGCCTCAGTCAGCAGCCTGGGTACAGGAGGCCTTATTGGTACAGAAAAACCAAGGACAGTGGTGGCACACCCCTTAAATCCCAGCACTTGGGGACAGAGACAGGTGGATTTCTATGAGTTCAAGGCCAGCCTGGTCTACAGATCAAGTTCTAGAACAGCCAGAACTACACAGAAAAAATTTATTTCAAAAAATCAATAATAATAATAATAATAGGTTTAAAAAAAAGAAAGAAAGAAAGATCAAGTTGAGTTCTTCAACCAAAGAAACTTTAATGATGTCAAAAGCTGGCACTGCTTCTCGAAGTAGACTGGGACCTAAAGCACAGGAAGAGCTGCCAGGGTACACAGTACATTGCAGGCCTGCAGAGTTGGCATGCTGATGTTTGCTATTCTCAGATCAGTTCTCAGAAATGAAGGTATCAATGACACATTCCTCACCCTCTCTCCCTCCCTCTCTAAACTGTCCACAGTAGATACTGATTGTAAGAAAGTCTTACTTTTAAAAGGAAAGAAAAATTACATTCTCCCTTCATACGAATCAGAAGTTCCTTATTTTCTCTAATAAGCAACTGAAAGCTCTACTGAAAGACCAATTTCAAAGGCAATTTCCTTCAGGAAATTAAAGTTCACTCTAAAATACAAATCTGCAAAACCAACAATCTATGAAGACAGTTAGAAGTCCCTTCTTGAAGCTGGGAAGATGGCTCAGCATTGAGAGCACTGACTGTTCTGGCAGAGGACCTGGATTCCAATACTCACAATGGGTGACATCAGAAGGTGTGGAACAACAGTGCCAGGGGAAAGAATGTGCTCTGCAGGCCTCCATGAGCACCAGTCACGCATGAGGTGCACATACACACATGGCAGGTACTCACATGAAATAAAAATACATACTAGAAAATATTTAAGGAACTGCATGTGACAGTGCAGGGATTGATGACACATGCCTTAAATCTAGAGGCAGGTAGTTCTCTGTGAGTTCATGGCCAATCTGCTATACAAAGAGAGTTCTCTACCTGCCAGGGCTATGCTGAGTAGACCCTGTCTCAAAGCAAACAAACAGATTTAAAAAAAAAAAGTTTCATCATTTTGAAAGCTTCGTCATGAATTTAAAATGGTCATACCTTTGTGATGTAGGGTGTTATGAAGACAAAAAACACGTCATAGATGAGGAGAAGGCCTAGCAGTATCACACATGACTGTCAGAGAAAAAAGGAATTTAAAAGATCAAACTTCCCACATCTAAACTAAGGCATTAACTTACTTTGCAAATATAAGTGAGCATGGAAATATACATTTGAACACTATTTTAAAAGGTGTTTCATGGTTATCGCAATGTATAATTTTATTGCATGTGCCATTTAAAAAAAAATCTTTACTTCCTGTATTCCATTTGCTTAGGATGATCTCTGAATTAAAGAATGTTCTTCCCGATACTTAGTCTCACAAGGTTTTCAAGAATGGGCATGACTGACAGAAACGCTCAGCAGCTGGCCTAGCCTGGATTAGAAGTGAGCGCAACAGGCAGAACAAGCTTCCTGAAGCCTGGGGAGTGGTCTGTAGCTCAAGTGGATGGAAGTTACAAAAGCCATATATAAATCTGTGACATTTCAAGAGTGTAATTAAAATGAGCTTGTCTTACTATATGCAAATTATACCTCAATCATACTGTTTTAAAAAGAAAAAAATTATTACAGCTCTATAAAATAACATACTTTACCATGAAATTGGGTAACTTCATTGTTTTAATTAAGTTGAGACAGAAAGCAATTCCTAAGATATCCTGTAAAATCCAAGCCCACCTAAAATAAAAAAAAGAGAGAGATCAACCTATTATTTCATTCCATTATCTTCAGTTGAAAGTTAAATAAATAGGCCATTATGGTTAGGCCATTATTACAGCTCTGAACTGCCCTCATTCCTTCTCTGCTCGCCACTTACTGTCCTAGTAGAATAATGGCTGCCAAGGCTACCTCAGAAGAATGTCAGATACTAGGACACATTCACCTTAATCTTTGCAGCTTTACATGTCTCCCTCTACTAAGACAGCTGCCAATAAAATCCTCGTGATCATATCTAGTCAGGTTCAACACAAAGCGAAAGCTACACAATTTACTTATTAGAAACTAATATGCATAATTAGTAACCAATGATAAACTCAATAACTTTGGTAATATAAAAAGATTTCTAGGACAATGATTTTATTAATAAGCCATTAAACATAAGTTATAGATTTTTCCAGGTTTCCCTTCCTGCTGTGGTTAGACCTGGGCTGGCACGATGGCTCGGCAGTAAAGACACCTGTGATCAGGCTGACGGCCTGAGCTAGATCCCTTAGGCCCTCTGGGTGGATGGAGAGAACTGCCTCAAGTGTCTACAACTGCCAAGTACCCGTCCAGTTATGCTGTGGCATGTACACACGTGAGACACACACACTAAATGCTTGAAATAATTTTTTTAAAAGAGAGACGCCAATAACTGTTGGTGTCAGTAAATTGACAGATATCTTGCACAAAGTCTTTTTTCTAATATGAAAGGCAAAATACTCCTTAAAATATATTAAAAGAAAAAAATATATTCTTTCACATTTTGCTTTTATGGTGGTTAGTTTTATCAATCTGACACCATCAGAATCATCTGGGAAGAGAATCTCAAAGAGGAAATGGCTGGGTTGTATTGACTTCTGGGTATATCTGTGAGGCATTTTTTTCTAAAGATTTATTTATTTTATATATATACACTGTAGCTGTCTTCAGACACACCAGAAGAAGGCATCATATCTCATTACAGATGGTTGTGAGCCATCATGTGGTTGCTGGGAATTGAACTCAGGACCTCTGGAAGAGCAGCCAGTGCTCTTAACCACTGAGCCATCTCTCCAGCCCTGTGAGACAATTTTGTAACTGGGTTAACCAAGGTGGAAATACCTTGGATGTGGGCAGTGCCAATCCCTGGTTGGTTTCTGAACTGAATAGATGTAGAGATGGGGCTGAGTCAAGAAAACACCTATGCACTTCTCTCTGCGCTTGGCTGTGGATGTGATATTCCTAGTTGCTTCAAGCTCCTGCCACCTCGCATTCTCAGCATTCATCAGGAACTGCGAGCTAAATGAACCCTTTCACCTCTACATTGCTTTCTGGCAGGGTATTAGATTGCAGGAACAGAAATGAAAACATGACAGCTTTTTTCATTTAAAAAAAACATTCTGGAAATCAGTGTGGACACCATCTGTTGAGGTTATAAGACACTACAATGCAACACACCATAACTGAGCGTATTTTAAGTGTCTAAGGCATAGCCCAATTTCCGTCCCTGCATGAGCTCAAACCCTTAGCCTAAGGTCTGTTCATTTGCTGGGTTTGGTGCCTGTAACCTCTGCATACAGGAGACAGAGTCACTGCAAATTTAAGGCTAGAGTTCTAAGTTAGCAATAGGGCACATACAGAGATGCTGTTAAATAACTTATTCATTAACAAACAAATTACCTTGTTTTAAAATATGTTCTTGAATAAAAACAAAAAAATCCACAATAATCATAATGAATATGATTCAGGAAAAGATATAACACTATTCATCCTTATATTTAAAGTAAATTAGAGTTGTCATACCTATCTTCATTTCGAAATACAGCCCACACAACAGTAACTGAGATGCACAGTCCAGAAAGGAAAATCAGGCTCACTTTAATGTTTCTGCCACAACACAAAATCCTAAAAATAAATAAAATAGTTAATTTGTGCTGTAGACAAAATAACACTCACTTGATACAAAAAAGTGCCAAACATTAACAAGAAGTGATTGAAATATTAATTTTTTTTGGGGGGGGGGGAGTTTTGTGACAGGGTTTCTCTGCATAGCCCTGGCTGTCCTGGAACTTACTCTGTAGCCCAGGCTGACCTTCAGCTCAGAAATCTGCCTGCCTCTGCCTCCCAAGTGCTAGGATTAAAGGAATGAGCCACCACTGCCCGGCAGGAATTCAATTTAAAGATCCGAAACACAGCTGGGCACAGTGGCACACATCCTTGTACTAGTACTACGGTAGTACACACTTTGTCCCAACACTTAGGAGGCAGAGGCTGGCAGACAGATCTCTGTAAGTTCGAGGTCAGCCTGGTCTACAGAGACAGTTCCAAGACAAGTAGGTTACTGAGAAACCCTGTCTCAGCTGGACAGTGGTGGCGCACGACTTTAATCCCAGCACTTGGGAGGCTGAAGCAGGTGGATTTCTGAGTTTGAGGCCAGTCTGGTCTACAAAGTGAGTTCCAGGACAGTCAGGGCTATACAGAGTAACCCTGTCTCAAACACCCCTGCCCCGCAAAAAAGAAACCCCATCTCATAAAACAAAACAAACTAAAAATCCCAAACATATTATTGACTTTAAACTCAGACAGGCATAAATACAATGTATTTTGAATATACAGGCTTAAAGCAACACCTCATTTTTCCTGTATTAAGTTGAAATACTAATTACATCATATGCTAATAGATACATACGTGCACTGTCCATATGGCATCCTTTGAATCAATGCAGCAAGACAGTTGTACAGGCTCATTGATGATGCTATGCAGAAAATTGCTATCATAACATAAACTAGAAAAGAACAAGACAGATGTTAATTCCTTAGCTCTCTTCATTAGATCATATTTTCAATATAGTAACTATATAGTTATCTGAAGTAGTTGCTAAAGTGCAATATGTTTTTTTAACTGTAAGAACAGAGGACTGATGAACCTTGTGTGTGTGTGTGTGTGTGTGTTTAGGTGTACACATGTAGGCAGGTATGTGTAGAGACCAGAAGACAAACATGGTATTATTCCTCAGGTGTCTTTTTTTGTTGTTTTTTTGTTTTGTTTTGTTTTGTTTTGTTTTTTCGAGACAGGGTTTTTCTGTGTAGCCCTGGCTGTCCTGGAACTCACTCTGTAGACCAGGCTAGCCTCCAACTCAGAAACCCACCTGCCTCTGCCTCCCAAGTGCTGAGACTAAAGGCGTGGGCCACCACCACAGGCAGATGTCTTGTTTTTCTTTTGTTTTAATTGTTTGAAACAGAATGAGTCACTGGCCTGGAGGTGTGCCAAGCAGACCACCCTGACTGGCTAGCAAGCTCCAGGGATCAACTGGCTTCTACCCAGTGCTAGAATGAAAAGACTGGAGGCAGGGGTGGGGTGGGGCGCTCTGCATGGGTCCTAGGACTGAACTCTAGTCTCCCTTGCACAGTAAGCACTTCACCAACTGAGCTACTCCTCTTCTTCCTCTTTTTGTGCCTCATGTAGTTCACACTGGCCTTTAACTTGCTGTACAGCCAAGAATAACCTTGAAAACCTTCAACTTCTGATCCTTCTCTCTCAGCCTCTGGAGTTCTGGCATTCCACCACATCTAGCCTCTTTGACCCCTGGGACTGAACCAGGACTTTGTGTATATTAGGCAAGTACTCTACCAACAGACTTATATTCTCTGAGTGATTAAAAAACAATTTTTGTACCCTAAAACTGGTTGTGTAGATCAGGCTTGAATTTATAGACATTTGCCTGCCTCCGCCTCTCTAGCGCTGTGATTAAAAGCATGTGCCATTGGGCCTAGCTTTGGATTAATAAACTATTAATAAGATTTCTTTTTAGAAGTGTAACGTAGGGATGAAAACAAATGCCTGTCCCGGGTATCAACCAACCATCTTACCCATACTTTCCTACAGAGAATCTCTCTATAACGATTTGACCTATGTTCAAACCAAATCCAGCCAGGCAGGGTAGCCACCAGCTCAAGCCTAGCTTTGGTTGTACAGAAAGTTACCACTCTAGCCAGAGCTATACAGAATAATGTTGGCTCACAAATGAAAAACACTCAATCCATTCAAAGAAACGTCTTTGTTGCAACAAGATACCAAGCTAGCAAAATTATATACTATCCAGAGTTATTTGAAAATTATTTAAAGACATTTTACTACTGTGTTGTTATAAAGGGGGGGCCGTTATACCTTACAATATTCCTTTTATGGACTTTCTAGAAAATATTGTGAGAGAAATACAAGCTGCACCTCCATTTTCAAGGCCTATTTGGTTTCAGAAGTGTACTCAGGGATGAGTGAGAAACAGAGACTGATCTAAACACAATAAATCTGGGGTGGTTTGGGTTTGGGTGAAGCTGGATAAGCCACTCTAAATTACCCAGTGCTCATATCTAACAGGTCAGGTTCATGAGACGAATACTGGGTTGTTGTAAGGACTGGATAAGCTAATGTTTGTAGTCATGGACACTACATGAGTCCCTGTGATCACTGGTTATGTGTGGTAAGAGGAGCAGTGGATAGATGCTCCATGGCCTGTCAACTGGACTTTGGTCTATCCTCTGCCAAGTTGCCTTACCCAAGTTGTAACTGCCTGGTAGGGATTACACTTCCTGAGGCCATTCTGGAGCTTTAGTGCCTCATGCAACAGTGTGCTCCTACTTTGGAAAGGATTCCACATGAGCAATAACTTTATCGTAACTTAGTTCCAGCTAGTTTTGTTTTAAATGTAAGGAGTTTGCCAGAAAGCACTCTCAAGACCAACATCAGTTATCTTAAGTCTATCTTAATCACAAAATGGCAAGGAAACTTCCAGGACAGCCAAGGCTACACAGAGAAAGCCTGTTTCCAAACAAACAAATAGGTAAGAAAGCCCTAGCAGTTCAGTACAATTATGTCAAGTTATACTACACTAGGGAAGAACAGCCACCTTAGTTATGAAGACTCATGTAAGGCAAACAAATCTCACAATGCCACACAAAACACTGGCCAATCATCATTTAATATGTTCTGGGATAATTATGAGGTTGAATGATTTTCTTCCCACATCAAAAATTTCCCTCGTAAGCTGGGCACAGTGATGCATACCTTTAGTTCTAGTATTTGGGAGGCAGAGGCAGGCCAGTATCTGAGTTCAAGGCCAGCTTGGTCTACAGAGCAAGTTTCAGGATAGCCGGACTACACTGAGAAACTCAGTCTTGGAAAAAAAAAATATTCATTTGTAATTCTCACTAAAAATTGGAATATGCTTTAGGGTAGAATAGGTATTGTTTTAAAATTATTTGTATTTTAATTATGTGTATATGTGGGTATGTACATGTATATAAGTACTAAGGATCTTGGTCTTGCTGGAGCCAGAGTCACAGGTGCTTGTGAACTACCTGACATGGTGCTAGGAACCAGACTGGGATCCTTCACAAGAGCAGTGCTTGCTCTTAACAGCTGAACCATCTCTCCAGGCCCACTAGTTTAGTTTTTGAGATAGGGTCTTACTGCACAGTTCTGTGGCCTAGGCTGGCCTAGAGATTGCTATGTATGCCAGGCTGACTTCAGCCTCTTGAGAAGATACATATGGATATATATTCAAAGCAGCACACATAAAATCCTGTTTCTTACCAAGCCACCTGTAGAAAAAATACAGTAAGACAATCATTACACAGCAGACGACCACAAACACAACAACCGTGAGAGGACTAAATGTCAAGTAATCTTCCTTCTTTTTCCTTGTCTCTCTATCTTCTGCATCTTCCACTGACTTCATGTTTTCCCTGTATAAACACACAGGAAAACATCAGCAAGCTTTTACCGATTACAGTTATTTTTAAAAATCCCCTTCTGACACCAGTTGAAGGTTAATCATAAAGGTAATGTACATAAAAAATAAGGACCAGAGAGAAATATTTAATCTGAAAACAGAAACATCCTATATTCCTACTCTCCAGAGATAATCTGCCATTACCTGACTTTGGAATAAGATTTCTTTAGTGAAAACAAAACTGTTAGAATAGATGACACTTATATTAACAAATTAATGTTTTCGGATGTTCATACAACCAAGTTGGGAGAACTATTTATGTTGACATAGTTAAGTTTTAAGATATAAATGTACAAACAACATTACACATCTACATACAATAAAGTAACTCTAAGATTAATTTCTCTCAAATATAAACATGAAATTCTCTTACTAGCAAACTCAGAAATTACTATCTGTCTACTCTGTGCTCATTAATGTACTTGGAAGAATTTTTTTAATTATCAGATACAGTCCTGTCCTACCTTTGTTACTTCCCATGAATTCTCCCAGCAATGGTCACCCCGTTGAGCAGTCTCTGCTGTCAGCCTCATTGCCTCTTCCCAGTTCCACGGAACCTACTCTATATTCCCAGCCCCAATTCTTCACTCTGTCCACTTAAACTTCCTGTCATGCATTTTCTGGCCCAGATCATTAAGTCTGAGTTCACTGCAGATTTTGGCGAAATAAAACTTTGTGTCTAAACATTTGCACATTTGTAACTGTTTGTAACACACTACTTTCTCATCGAGACACAACACCTTCACTGGAACTCTAGATCAGGATTGACATCAGGCAATAACACAAATGTTACTAATGTGGTACCTAAGTGGGAAAAGGTGCCAACCATTGGTATCTGTCATTGAAAATAAATCTTGGGGCTGGTGAGATGGCTCAGCGGGTAAGAGCACCGGACTGTTCTTCTGAAGGTCCTGAGTTCAAGTCCCAGCAACCACATGGTGGCTCACAACCACCCGTAATGAGATCTGATGCCCTCTTCTGGTGCGTCTGAAGTCAGCTACAGTGTACTAATATATAATAATAAATAAATCTTTAAAAAAAAAAAAGAAAAAAAAAAGAAAAGAAATCTTATACACATGGAAGTCATAATAACTCACATATTCATATTCCATGTATTAATAAGCACAAGGCACTCCCTCTTCTGAGACATAGTCTTGTGATGAAGCAGAAGCTGGACCTAAACTTCATATGTAACCCCAGGGCAGTTTCAAACTCATGGTCCTCCTAAGTAGTGGGTTACAGGTGTGTACATCACATAAAGCACTTCATTGGGGAAAGGGTAGCTACATTAGGCAGGGTCAAAGTAGCCCAGGGTGGCCTAGAACTCAGTAAGTAGTGAAGGGTGACCTCCACCTCTTCACTGCTATGATCACAGGCATGAATCACATGTAGCCTTCGTAAACAATTTCTTGAAAGAGAACCAACTACCAGGCTTATACATTAAATACTACCATTAATTGTATTCTTTTGGGAGGGCAGTGATTTAAACAACAAGGCACAAGTTGTACAAAACATTAGATGAAAGCTCCATCACTGAGCTATATCCCAGCTCCTGCTATGAAATTGTGCTCTGTGTGTATGTGTGCATGTGTGTGTGTGCGCGCGCACTTGTATGGAACATTAGAAGACAGCTTCAGACATTACCCTTGATCCTGTCTTCTACCCTATTGTAGGCAAGTCCACCTGCCCTTCAGTTTCCACAGACTCCTATCTGTGACTCCCACAGTGCTGCAGGAGCACTTGGATGCCAGACATACACAACTGTGTCCAGCTCTAAATGGGCTCTAGAGCTTTGAACTCAGGTCCTCACACTTGTTCGGTGAACACTTTAACCACTGAGACATCTCACCAGCCTCCATGAGCATTTGATGTCAGATAAGTGTTTAGTATCAACAAATAATTCAGGTACCTACCACTTTCCTTTTATTTTTTATTTTTTTAAAAAAGACAATCCTGCTGGGCAGTGGTGGCACATGCCCCTTTAATCCCACCACTTGGGAGGCAGAGACAGGTGGATTTCTGAGTTCGAGGCCAGCCTGGTCTACAGAGTGAGTTCCAGGACAGCCAGGGCTACACGGAGAAACCCTGTCTTGAACCCCTTCCGCTCCCCGCCCCCCCCCCTCAAAAAAAAGACAATCCCACACTCCCATCTTAATGGCACTCACTATATGCTGAGATCAGAAAAAAATTAAATATTTTTGTTATTAGGATTATCATGAAACATTATTTAAAACCATTTATCAGGAAGCCATAAAAAGTTTAATTAAACTTACAATTCAATAAGTCCACTCCAGTATCCTCCTAAGGCCACCGTTAACACAGCAATGACAAAAATAATCACCAGAGTATAGTCAAAGTTAGGCCAGGATGGAGAATACATTTTCATGGTAATATTATCTCCAAGAGTCTAAAGAGTAAAATGACAGTTAAACACAGGAATGAATCGCCTCTACTAGAGTACAGCAGCAGCAGCATCTACACTTCATGCTAGGGCAGACACTTCATCACACAGCTAAGAAGACAGTACAACTGAAATCTTATGCAGTTCTTCAAGCTACTTGTTAGCAGATGGAGAATGAATAATAGTCAAAATTAAGTATAGTAACTGGAGCCTGGAGGTGGCGCACACTTTTAAGCCCAGCACTTGGAAGGCAGAGGCAGGTGGATCTCTGAGTTCAAGGCCAGCCTGGTCTATAGAGCAAGTTCCAGGCCAGCCAGGGGTACCCAGAGAAACCCCATCTCAAAACAAACAAAAAAGCATAGTGATTAAATGTAAACAACTGTAACATTGTAAACATATAATATACAATGGTTAACTTACCTCTTTCATATCTTTAAAGTCTTTTTGGGTTATAACTGCAATTAGTATAGTCACATTTTGAAATGTAGATTTGTTCCTTGAAGAAGGAATCTAAAAGAAAAAATATGAAGCATGATTATTTACAGAATAAAAAACATACATACTACCACACTAAGTGCAAATATTATGTCAAACTATAAAAACAAAGCTTCATTATCATTTATTAATAATATATAAGTTCTTAAAACGAAATACTTTTAACATGAACTTCAACTGATATATACTATATGTGACATTGTATAGTATAGACACTATATAAACATATGTTATATACATATTTGTTTCCAACCAAGTCATCTCAAGTCTAGAAATACAGCAAAAACTTACAACTTTCCAATTAGAATGTTTTATGAATAAATCTAGAATATATATTAATAAAAAATAATCTACATGACTATTACAACTTCAGCTTCTAGAATACACAGAAGAGTTAACTCAATTCCTGGGACTCAATGTTATAGGTGCAACAGAAGTGACTCCATTTTGGGACTTACTAGGACACTGCTGTTGGCAATCAGCAGCGCTGCAGCACCACCTTCCTGTGCAATTCTGGCTTTTTCAAGAAAATGGCAGGGTCCCCAATGCACCACCACTGACTTGTTCTTTATGCCACCGGGAGGAATGTCAGAAAGGTGGCACAGTGGTGTGCCAGTCAAATCCATCAAGCTGAAAGAAGTCTGAAAAGAAGAAGTGTTTCTGATAAGATAGATACCTCATTTTGCCCAACAGTAGTCAGCGATGAGACTCCAACACTGCTTTGGTACAATGTGTTTTAGGGACTGGGTGTGTAGCTCAGGGGTACAGCATGTACGTATGCCTGAGTTAACTAACAAAAACAACTTTATGACAAATAACAAGGATTAAAGGTACAGATTTTAAAATTCCCTCAATCTGGGACTGGAGAGATGACTCAGCACTTTAGAATACTAGTTGCTCTTCTAGAGAAGCCAGGTTCAATTCCCAGCTCCCACATATCAGCTACCAATCATCTAAAACTCCAGGCATCTGACATACTCTTGTGGCCTCTGCAGGTAGTATAGAGACATACATGCAGATAAAACACCTACACACATAAAGTAAAAATAAATAAAAACTTCCTCAATATACTTCCTGATATATGCCTTTAAGGCTAGCACTCTAGAAGCAGAGATAAACAGAGACCTTGTCTCACTAAAACAAACAAAAAATTCCCTAAGTCATTTCTTTCATTTCTTTTGTGGAGAAGAAGACTTGACCAAAATCAATAAAGTATTTATTAATCACCAAATATCATATCCTAAAATAGTTATTACTCGTATTCAATATTGTTAGTATTATGAATAATTATGATCTGTTATTTACTTACTGCATTGTCCAGGGAACTTGGAAGCCGGGTCCAGTTGTTGTTATAATACATGCAGTAGTCCTTGGAAAGTGAAGATACGCCATTTGCAGACGCATGCAGGATGGCTTCCTGAGCAGCTGTCTAAGATACAAACAACTTTTATGGTGGTAGTCATAATTAGGCTTGCAGGCAACTGAAGATTTTAATAAAACTATTTATATACAGAGTTGATCACTGTTCCTAAGGAGAGCAAGTCCTTCAATGAGTTTATTTAGTCTTATTTAATTAGCTCAGGAATAGTGAAACTATACACACTTGTCTAAACTCATTCTTTGGGGAAAATGGGTCCCTTTCCCACAAGATTAACCATGGCGCCAATTTTAAGGGCCACATCCCTGAGAGGATTCTTGCTGTGATGTAACAATGCCTGTCTGCCCTCTCAGTTTGACACTTCCCTCCTCTTTTATGAGTTATGATCTCACTGCCACATACATGCAAAAAGAGGTAATCAAAACCTCTTGTCCCACTGTCAATTCTTGACTAGTTCATTTACCTAGGATTAAAGAGATATGGGATGACTTCTAAGTGGTATCTGTATAAGAATTTAAAAGATTTTTAAATTTACCTGGAATTTAAAAGACTTTTTGCTCGTATTCAAGAGCTTCAACTGCCTATCCAAATACACTAGTGCAGAGTTTAAGATAAAAATTGCCTACCAATTTTTATTGGGGTGGGGAGTGGAGCTCGCCTTTGATGTCAGCACTTTGGAGGCTGGGGCAGGCTGATCTTTATGAGTTCGAGGCCAGCTTGGTCTACAGATAGAATTCTAGGACAGCCAGGGCTACACAAAGAAACCCTGTCTCAAAACAAAATAACGAACAAATAAAAAATTGCCAAGTATGGTCCACATGCCTTCAATCCCAGCTGTCGGGAATCAGAGGCAAGTAGATCTTTGTGAGTTCTAGGACAGCCAGGGCCACATATAGAGACCCTGTCTCTAAATAATCATAATCAGTATGTAAATAAAATAAAGGAACTAGCAAGATAGCTCAGTTGGTAACAGCACTTATCACCAAGGCTGACCATCTGAGTTTGATCTCAGGATCTGAAAGGCCCTAGCCTTACACCCACCCACCTCAGGTCAAGGCTAGACCAAGTTCCATTCTCCACCCACAGGAATATTCTTGAGTAAAAAATTCTCAGAATGTACTGACTCAGAATCACCTGACTCTCTGGAAAGTCCCAGGTAGAGTTCAAATGCTTGTCATGCTTGCTAGCCAATAGATTTGAAGTTCAATATGCTTACTCAATAAGTTTGAACTGTACTCTTGCTGAAGTAACCTGTGCCCCTAAAAAGTATAAAAACTACTTGTAATAGCCACTCAGGGTTACCTTCTTGTCACTCGCCTCGAGGCATTGATTGAAGGTCTACCCCAATGCACCAGAAAATAAACCTCTTGCTTTTGCACTGAACTGCATCTTGGTGTCTCACTTAGGGGAGTCTCGAAGTAAGTACCACTGACCAAGGGTCAGGGTCTTACAGACCCATATTGGGAGGAAGAGAAATAATCCCCACAAGTTGTCCTCAGATCACAACACAAATGCATGTCCCCCAATAAATAAATAAGATGATAAAAATAACTTTTAGAAAAGAACTAAAATACTTTCTCTTGTCTTGCTTCCCATTGCCTAGAAAGATAGGGAAACAGCTGCACAGTGGTGGAGCATGCCTTTAATCCCAGCACTTGAGAGGCAGAGGCAGGCAGATTTCCGAGTTCGAGGCCAGCCTGGTCTACAGAGTGAGTTCCAGAACAGCCAGGGCTACACACAGAAACCCTATCTGGAAAAAAAACAAAATAAAAATAAAAATTAAAAAATTAAAAAAAAAAAAAAAAAAAGAAAGAAAGATAGGGAAACAGTAAAAGGTGGTAGAGAAAGACACACAAAGGTGAGAGCTGGGAGACATGCAGACATCCTCAATCGTTCAGAACACTGCTCCCTCCTTCAATAGGGGTTTCTAAATCCACAAGGAAGAACATGAGGTCCACTTCAAAACTGAGCTTTGGTAGGGTGAGGGGAGTATGTTCATGGGGCTTTTAATTTGTATAGAACACAGAACTTAGTTCTCTCTGCAATTTATTTAATACAGTGAACATTAATTTGAGTGTTCAAAAAGAAGAGATGTGTGCCAGGCAGTAGTGGGAGACAGAGGCAGACAGATTTCTGAGTTGGAGGCCAGCCTGGTCTACAGAGTGAGTTCCAGGACAGCTAGGGCTACACAGAGAAACCTTGTCTCAAAAAACAAAAACAAAGACAAAAAAAAAGAAAAAAAAAGTCAGACTCATGAAACTGAAAAATAAGAGATGTTTCCCTACAATAACAATCTTAATGTTAGAAAATATTATTAAAAAAATCTGTTGTGATATTTGGTAGATATTTTTCTTTGTTTTCAGATATGAGCTCAAATGTATACTTTTCTTTTTCTTTTTTTTTTCTTTTTTTTTTCTTTTGGTTTTTCTAGACACTTTTCTCTGTGTAGCCCTGGCTGTCCTGGAACTCAACTTTGTAGACCAGAATGGCCTCGAGCTCAGAAATCCACCTGCCTCTGCCTCCCAAGTGCTGGGATTAAAGGCATGCGCCACCACCGCCCGGCTTTCTTTTTCTTTTTTAAGCATACTGTTGTTTCTAAGAACAGTGGGTTGGATTCCAGCATTTCGCCTGCCAGTATACCTCCAAAATGACCCATAAGTAACCCACATGAGTCCAGGTTGTCAGCCATAATTTTGATCATGCCTTTATCCCTCCTTTCTTGAAAAAGCAGAGAGGTATCATCTAACACTTAGGCTTTACAGTGTGCTGAGATTATCCTTCCATGAACCATTAAATGTTTAAGTTAGGTATCACTTGAAATTATTCTATCACACCATCAATAGCTGATTAAAAGGAACCAAATATTTCCAGTTTAAAAAAAAAAAAAAAAAAAAAAAAA
>JADRCD010186828.1:31556-42036 GCA_019843815.1 Montemys delectorum | reverse complement strand
GAGAGAGAGAGAGAGAGAGAGAGAGAGAGAGAGAGAGAGAGACAGACAGACACGGGGGGGGGGGGGGGGGGGGGGGTGGGGGGGGGGGGGGGAGGAATATGTTTGTGTGTGAGCAGAACCCAACAGATGAAAAAGAACCAAAACTTAGGAGATGAATGCAAAAGGACCATGAACCCATCTCCAAATACAGAGATGCCTGAAGCTGGGCGTCTTAAATTATACATCAACATTTGGGTTCCACTTCCCAAATGAATGAAGGGATAAAGCTAGGAATAAAGCCGCTCACGGGAGCTAACCAAGCAGACTCACAAATGTTATAAGAAGAATCAGCTGCTGATAGGATAGGAGACATAGGGCAGCTCACTCAGCCGTCTCTATAGTTCAGACTGAAAACACTACCTTCTAAGCCGAGCCTGTGTAAACACGAATGGTTCGATAGCACACCCACAGCGAAGATCCAGAGTGCAGTGGTGCAGAGCCTCACAGAGACACACCTCTGATACACACAGGTCCAAGAGGCCTCCAGATAGACAGACTTCCTTCCATCACCACAACACAAGTCAGCATTCTCCTGAGCAGCACAAGGACCACTACACCACACCACAGACAAATGTGTGGCCATTTCAGAGCCTATACCTCAATCCCTGCACACACAGAGATATTCAGGTTGGATGTGGTCTTCTCTGGTTATGTTCTGCTGAGCTTCAGGGAACTCTGTGTCCCTCCACTCCACCCAACCACTGCATTATGGCAGAACAGAGGTATAGGAAAGCCTGCTATCCACACGTGTATGTCTACCATAAATACCCACATACTGCTGGTTTTCCTTAGAAGCCATCTGTGATAGAGGGTGGAACATCCATATAAGTGTCTCTACAAACCTTCCACCACGAGACACACAAATTACAGGAGTCATGTGTATGAAGCATTGCCTTAAATACTAGGCACAGATAAGCCACTTAGTTAATCATCTATGCTTGAGTCCTGTGGGCATGGTCAAGTATGCACTGTGTCTAGATCCCAATGTCAGTATCCTAGCCTCTCAGTTGGTTCACCCCGGGGTCTCCTCTGTCATTTTAGTGTTCTGATGTCCCATAGGCCTTAAAAAAAGGGGGAGGGGGAGGGAGGGAGAAAAGAATGGGGTAAGAAATGACCAGTAGAGTGGAGTCCTGTCTGCATACAAGGATCATGAAATGCAGAAGGATACGCAAGCAGACACCAGGGTTCTCCTTGAGCAGCCCAACCTATGGTGCTACCCCTGACCCATGTACACTCCTGGTCTGCATTCTTAGACCTATCCATTCTTAGGAAGGTTACACCAGCTGCCTCACTCTCAGGTTCTCCCTGGGCTCTGCATCAACTCTACGTGCCTTGGTAGCTATATGAAACTCTGCTCTGTACGCACTCCTGTATGCATAGGGCATGGGGAGCCTAGAGGCCTGTCTCTTGCCCTCACTGGGATTACCCTGGGCTGCACTGGACACACTGGTGCAATAGCTACAGCACGACTCCTCCATGGATACAGTGTTAAACTCAGTCTGGTACCTGTGTCCGAGTCTTTCTGCTCTCCATTGGCCCCCACAGTGAAGGGCAGCTTCCGCTTGGTGGCTCGTTCTCTCACCTCCTTCCCTCCATCACTGCGGTCCAGCTTTGGAGTCTTGTTTAGAGAAACTTTATCTTTATCCTACAAAACAAAGTGATGCTTTCAGTTATTATTTCCAGATTAAATCATCAAATCAGGCATGACTTTATTTCATGTGCCAAAGAAAGCAAACATTTTACTGGGGCGATTGTCAGCCTCTCCTGTTCCAGGACACATGTGCAGAGCTCCCAAGGACTAAAAAGAACTGACTGTGGTTTGGCCTTGACCACAGGACCCACAGTGCAGCTGCTTATCCTTTAGCTAAAAGGCTCTTAGTAAATACCTGCTGTGCAAATGAAGGCACAGGTTGCTTTCTGCCTCATCCTACTACCCAGGGGGTGGTGGGATGGGGGTGGGGTGGGGGTGGTACTGTTAATGAGAAACGGTGAACTCTCCCTACAAGTTAGGATTAAACTCCCCAGCACAATTCTCATAGAAGTGAGTGAGTGCTGGCAGAGTTTAAAGGTGCATACTGTTCAAGGGTTAAGGCCCCAGATGACCCTCACAACCATAAATCCCTTTCCTGTACCCACCATAACTGGGTGAGCTGCAGCTTTGTTGTTCTGATTCAGAACATGGGCCTGCTGGCTTTTCCTGGGTGGTAGACTGCCTCCCCTGCTTGTACCTTCTATTCCATCCCTGGCCTAAGATATCGTGGGGTGGCATGCCTGCAAGTAAGAGAGATGAAGGTCTCTTTCTTAGGAGGTAATAACACAGAAGCTATACCATTCTGGCTCCTGAGTTCTCCAGCCTCCTCCAAACACTCCCCCTCCAAACACAAGTACATGTCATCACTTAGTTGGGCATAAGCAAGTATGATATTTGTCTGGCTCATAAAACAAATATGGATTAGATGCACTGCATATGTACACCTAGGATGTAGTTTCTTAACAATGTACCACACAAGAGCAAGTCACTATTTGAGGCTCAAGTCACAACACAACAGAACACAGAGCCTTGAGGCAGGGGAAAGGTGAAGAACAGCAAACCACAGGTGAACACTGACCATGATGATGGGAGCAGGAGATTCCTTCACATTGACAGATGTAGTTGAAGGAGCTGCTAGCCACACAAACTGTCCGGCAGAGTAATGCTATGACTCTCTATCCAGACTCACATAAGGGGGCTATAAGTAAAGTTTATCAACTCCAATCAATATCTTGGACTAGTACAACTAGTTTTGGCCCTAAGCTCCCTCACAGGTGGTGGCAACCTTTGTACCAGCCAAGCACAGGGTCTCAGAGAAAACAGCACCATGTACCTGCTGGTGCCTTTGAACACTGAGATATGATAGAACCTGAAGGCTGTTCTAGAAACACCGAATGCTTTAGTCTGAATGGTAATTGATATTTGTATTTAAAGGGAAATAGAAGGGGTTGGAAAGATGGCTCAGAGGTTTAAGAGTACATGTTGAGTTTGTGAATACTGAGTTTGACTCCCAGCACCCACATGGTGTTCACAAATATCTGTAACTCAAGTTCCAAGGACCCGATGCCCCATTCTGACATCTGTAGGCACCAAGCCTGAACACGACACACAAACATATATAAAAGCAAACCACTCATAGATAAAATACAATGAATAAATCTAATTTAAAGAATTTTTTTAAAAAGTAGGTAAAATGGAAGTTGCATGTGTGTCACTAAAGTTTCACATTTTAAAAACATACATAAAAACTCCCAGCTCTGTCAGGGTAGGTAACTGGCAGAGGAACACAAGTATAGCAGTAGAGTTTAGATAAAGTAGTATATAAAGGCTCAGTGCTCAATTGAGTAGTGTGCTAGCGACAGGTGGACATGATAATCCACCAGTGAGTTTGAAACTAACAGGTGAGTGGGGAGGGTGGCCTATTAGAACTAATAAGTCGGTGGGCAGTGGTGGCACATGCCTTTAATCCCAGCACTTGGGAGGCAGAGGTAGGCGGATTTCTGAGTTCGAGGCCAGCCTGGTCTACAGAGTGAGTTCCAGAACAGCCAGGGCTATACAGAGAAACCCTGTCTCGAAAAAAAAAAAAAACCAAAAAACCAAAACCAAAAACAGAAGTAATGAGTCACTAGGCGTGTAGCTCTGAGGAGTGTTTTGTCTGTCCTACCTTCCTCTCCTTTTTCTTTCCTACCAAGAGGCGAGCACTATGCCCTCTTGCCAGGATGCTCTCTCCATTCCTCATCCATGCCATCAGGAGTAGGGCACAAAGTCTACAGGCTAAACTCTCTGAAAGTGTGAGCCTCTTCCATTAATGCCTCTATGCAAACAAACACAAACCAGGCATGAACACAAACAAAACAAAATGGGGGAGGAAGGATAACACTACCCTCTTATCTAGAACACATTTAGAGTTCAACAGAATAGGATGAGTACTTAAAAATGAAGTTCTTGAGCAAGGCTGTGGTGTGGTGGTGCCTGCCTTTAATCCCAGTGCTGGGGGGGGGGGCGGGCGGGGGGGGGGCGGCGGCAGAGAAGCAGGCAGATCTCTAAGTTCAAGCGAGTTAGTTCCATGAAGGTCAGGACTATTCAAACAAAGAAACCCTGTCTTGAAATGCCACCCTTCCATCCCCAATAGAAAGAGGTTCTTGAGAGTGAATGTAGACACAAAATGTTATTCTGCAACTGGGAAAAGACAAGCTCTTTGAGCATATCCACTGTAAAAGGATAATTGTAGTGAGACCAACTGCAAACGTTACAGAATAACCACTCCTTAAATTAGAATACTTTGAACATATATTAGACACCATCAACTCAAACTTATGAACCAAGTAGCTCACCCTCTCAAAAACAAACCACCCGGGCACCTTCAGTGGAGAGTCTTGCCACTGAAATCCTTACAGGCCTTTATTATGTTGAATTTATGTGCAAAGTGGGAAGGAATACACCTAAAAGACAATTTCCTTATGGATGCAATTATTTAGGTTTTCCTAATAGCTCAGCAATTTCCAGACTTCTGCGAATCATTTAGCAAATTCTCCAAATAACTTGTTTTAAAACAACTACCAGATTGACTTCTACCCCTTCCTTTTGTGTGTGCCTCCAAACCTGGTAAATCTTACTTTATCTTTAGTTGTGTGTGTGTGTGTGCTTCTGTGTGTGTGTGTGCGCGCGCACAAGTGTTGGTGGGGGTGGAGGTGGGTTTAACATGCAGGTACCCTCAGTGGCTTTAAGAGAAAAGTGAATTCCCTGGAGATATTTTTGTTTGCGAAATGGTCAACAGTGTTTATGTAGCACAGTCTGACCCTGAACTCTTGGCACTCCTACCAGAGGTGGGATTACTGATGTGTAATCATCACATCCAGCTATAAATATATTTTAAAATTTCAATCCCTGATTCTTCATTAATTATATTTAGAAGTAAATTTTATAGAATAGATTTGCACTGTGACACCTTGCCCAAACCATTAATTCTTGTAGCTTTTGTGCAACTCTGTAGATATCCTGGAATAAAGTAAGTTTATTCTCTCTTTTCCAACCTTTGCTTTTATCTTGCTATTGTGCTAGCTAACGCCTGCAGCATAAACCTGTCAGCAGTGGAGACTCTAGGTATCTTTCTGTTTTGTATCCAACCTCATACAGAGTTCAGCCTGTCATTAAATGATGATGGCACACAGATAATTCCCTCTATTTTTGTTGAATAAATTGTAATAAATAATTGTTAAATTTGGTCAAAAGTCTTTGCTATGTTAACTGATGTCATAAACTTAGGGAAAAAAATACAAGGAAAAGTTCTGTGACCTTGCAAGTGACTATGATTTTAAGAAAATTGTGGATTATGGAAGGAAACATAAATCAAGGGCTGGGGGCAATGGCTTGGTCTACCTAAAGTGTTTGTTGTAGGAGCATGCAGACTTGAGTTTAGATCTCTAGCACCTGTATAAAAAGCCAGGAGTATGAATTTATAATCCCAACATTGGAGACTGTAAGACATACCAGAGGCCTGTTGGCCAGCAGGTCTAGACAAATTGATGAGTTCCAGGTTCAGTAAGGGACCTTGTCTCAAAAAAATAAAGCTTAGGGCTAATGAGATGTCTCAGTGCACACAGTGTCTGCTGACAAACCCAATGGTCCCAGGACTTATGCCCACAAACTGTCCTTTGACATTTATATAATTGAGGAGGATGTGTGTAGGAACCTCCCCCAGTCAATCAAACACTTCCACACGCTTGAGAAGGGATGTGTATGGGCTCTGTCTTTAACCAATCAATCTTGGTCAAAATAAATTGGAAAGCCTCTACACACACGTGTGCACACAATAATAATAAACTCATCAAAAAACAGTTAAAGGAAACTAGAGCAACCTCAACGGGAGCCACGGTGGAGCTGTGGGACTCAGCCCACCAGGAAGGCCTTACTTAGCATGAGGGACTTTCTGAGCCATTTTCTATGTGTTAGGTATATTTTATACATATTTTAATATTATATCAAATATTAAAACAGTCATGATTTAAATATTATGGCATGTGTGTTACTGTTGGAGAAATGGGGACTAAACAGGAATGTAACACCCAAAGAGCTCTCTGTGAAGTTAAGAATGCTAATGAGCAGCTAGTGTCAAAGGCAAGTGCTTTCAGGCACTGACTGATTTGAATGGGGGGGGGAGGGGGGAGCAGCACACTGGAGAAGCCACTTAAGTTTTCAGTGGTTTGCTATCCTTCCCTGTGTCAGCCAGCCCCAGAAATGGTTTTGGGAAAGAAACCCTGCATAGTCATGCTTGATTCTTCTCTTCTGCTTTAGCAAAAGGAATAAACAGAAAGCCCAAAGTACAAAATTCACAATCTAGAAGTCCATGTGGAACAACATTGTAAGATCGGAGTAAACAGGGACATCTCAGAAAAACACTGGGAAGCCAGGAATTTCCTTAATAAGATAAGCTCAGGAACTTTAGGAAGGTCTGGAAGGGAAAGGCTAATTAACATTCCTCAGATCACAGAGTGAGAAACTACCTGTGGATCGGGGCACATTCTGCAGGGTGGACCTTTGCCCACTTTCAGACAAGGGAAGTCCTTGCCACCTCATTTCCCTAAGAGCAATCAGTTTAAAAAGTCAACACTGTTCTACCAATCACATTGTGTCTAATGGCTGCTGCCCTGAAAATTGTATAAAAGCTCATTGAACAAGCCGTGTGGGGTCGCCTCCTTTCCTGAGGGTCAGGGACAGCCTCAGTGTACTGAAATAAAAATCCTCATGTTGTTTGCATCGATCAGGCTCCGTGTGATTCATTCAGGGGGTCTCCAGTAAGCTAAGGCTTGACGGGGTCTTACACACAGCCCAGCCTGCCACTGCCATCATTAACTCATACCTAGCTAAGGTTTGGGAGAGTCAATCAGGATCCATTTCGATCTTTCTAGCATCCTGCTCTTGGGCACAGTCCCCCGTACCTCCTGTCTGTTAGGGGTAGGCCACATTTCATATATAGACTTCAAGAACATTCCCGAAAAGAAAAGAAAAAAAATTACAGGACCAACAGTTTGACTGAAGCTGTTGCCCCATTTGGTGGCACTCACGTGGGCTCCTCTTAGGGTGAGTTTCAGACCCAGGGAGCAGTCATCAGATTCAGTTTGTGTTTGTCCTGGAGCAACAATGGGCCCCACAAGGATGCTCTGGTATTGCAAAGAGCCACTAAGTATTATGGCATACAGGGTACATATAAATAGTTTGCAAATTGGGGGATGTGCTATCCTTGGGGGGCCTAATTAAGCAGAGGCAGGTGTCTACCCTTAGTCTGCATGAGGTAAGTTCTCAGTCTAGAATACCCTCTGAGAATCCCAGAAGAGGCTGCTTTTGCATTTTCTTCTCAGAGAGGTTTCTGCTGAAACAGATTACCATCTGTCACAGGAGAATGAGAATGAGCCTGAACTGGATTCGAGGTATCACTTCCTGCTGAGGGGCCTTGGATAACACAGCAGCCATCTAGCTCTGTGGACAGAGCATGGTCATCAGAGCAGGAAATTTGCTGGTTCCTACTGCGGCTATTTCAGTATGCAGTATATGGATGTTCCAGAAATGCTTGGCACTTTCTTTTCTACATGCAAGCTTGTGGCACAATGGGTCTGTAGCAAGATATGTGACAGAAGCTCTTTCCTTTCACAAATATTTCACATAGAGGAAAAGTTTAAAAATATGTTGCTTCTGATAACATGCATGTGTACACGAGGAAGTAAATTCCGTGTAACCAGAGCCAGTCAGTGTCCTGTCACTAGCAGGCCCTCCTTCATGCACCCAACATTTGCCACCTGGGTTCCTTCATAGTCCCTGAAGAACAGACACCTAAGTACTCCAACTTGGACTGTTCTTTCTAGGTTCCACACTGAGTGACCAGATAAGCTAGGAAAGATCCACTATTGCTAAGCATGGCCAGCAGCGTGACACAGCAATTTCACAGCTACAATCTCCAGAAAGGGCCAATTCATGTACACCGCCCACAGTTAGTACATAGCCCAGGTCTCAGGAATAACTCAGCTCAATATCAGAGTTAACAACAACCCCAACCAACCTGAAACATCTCCATGTTCCTGGACCTGGAACACCAGGAACATCAGGAATGAAGGTGTTGCTGGGAGGCTAATATAGTCCAATCTCTATAGCTTTCATCATGGCTCCACTGCAGCCTACTACTCTCTAGAGATGAGCCTGTCTCCTGGACCCTGACTAAGATCTCTCGCCCTTTTACCCATTCCTGTCAAGCTATGTGCCATACACCTGAAAGGCACAGCTTCTTTTGTGACAACTTGTGGGATCCACACAGAAGAACTAATTCTGGGAAGAGCTTCTTCATCCTTGTCAGTCTAGCCAAATGGCACGGCCCTCCCTCCCCTCCCCCCCCCCCCTCTCTCTCTGGAGAATTCTTTAACAGACAAAAGCAGCAGTCAGACGAGATGGAGAGCATTTAAACTGAAGCCTCAGAAGGCAGTGATGGAAACTCAGGGAAGGGAAGGGGAGACGACTTGGGTAGTTAAGTGCAAAGTGTTCCACACCGTCACCCAGTTGAGCTGTCATGTTCCAGGGGATACTGTGGGTTCTGAGGTGAAGAGTAGGCTAAAGCAGGAGCTGCACTAAGACAGGAAGATGGCTGTGTCTGAGTAAGGGTCCCTCCAAGGCTCAAACACAAGGTTGTAGAAGTAGGGCACTGCTCTGATTTGAATGCTCACAGACTGACCTGTATATGTTGTCTCTGAAGCCAGGTTAGTGAGAATCTTTTTAAAAAAAAAAAAAAAAAAAAAGTCTAGGAAAGGACAATGAAGCCTTTCCTCTGTTTTTGTTCTGTTTCTGACTATGTTGCATGGAAACTTCTATGAATATACCTGAAAACCATGCCTTTGCATCTATTCAGTGTGAAACCAAAACCAAAAGTAAGTTCATGCTACATAGATATTCAAGGGTCCCAGAGGCACCTCTCTTTTCTTTTTAAACAGCACCTAAACATGTCCATGTTCACAAACCACTTCATGTTGAATTGAATGAGCATATCATCTGGCTTTGCAGTGTTTACATGTAGAACACCTGCTAATAATTACAAGGAGTATTATCAACATGCAGAAAGAATCAGAATGAATGGTCACCGACAGACTGACAGCAAACAAGAGCTGGGACCTTCTCAGACACAGACTAGAACAGGCGTCAAGACAATCAGGCAGAGTGACCAGGAATTGCAGCAAGGTCAACTTGAGGCATCTCATTGGCTCAGATGCTGTTGTACCACAGTGAAGAAAGGCAGTCCCAGGATAACTCATGGGCTTGGTAATAGTCATGCAATCATAAACAAGCAACTAGACACATATGTTAAGGCAAAGCTTTGCCCTGATCTGTCCAATTCTAACTTCTTGTTTTTGGAATCTTCCCTTTAGGCCAGGAAGTATGTATCCCAGAATCTGATGTCAAAAAATTACACCAACTAACTATGGCAATTTAGAGTTACATTGTGTTTTATTATTATTCTTTTATTTCTCTGTTTTTGTTTTGGATACATGATTTCTCTGTGTAGCCCTGGCTGTCCTGGAACTTGCTTTGCAGATCAAGATGTCCTGCAACTCTGCTTCCCCACCACCACCCAAGTCTATTATTGTTTTGAATTAACAAAATTTGAAAGCAAATGTCTAAGCAGTATTTACAGCCAGTATAACTGCGACACAGTTAACTGTCTCACTGAAAACATGACACTATATCTTAGGGTTCTGAGGGCACAGAAGAGCGAATTCTATATACAAGTCTGCTGGGGGCTTGTCTATGACAAACTTAATTAAGCACGAACTCTTCAGTGAATGAATGGCTCCTTGCATAACCAATCACAAGAGAACTGGACACTCCTGATAGCAAAGGCCTCACAAAGCCAGCCAAGGTCAGAATAATGATCTGGCTCTGTAAGCACATGGTATGAGTACTGTCTTTAGCTCTTACCCTGGATCTTAATGATCCAGGAGAGGCAGGGGAGGTTAGGGCAAGCCAGGGGTTACCTTTTTCCCAGTTTGTTTCTCCACCATGTCGTTGCTGAGAGAAAAGTCTTCTTGCTGTGGTGTCTTAGAACACCCACCCTTGGGCATCGTTCTCCTCCCCTTACTTGATCTTCATTTATGCTGCTATTGCTTCATCATCAACTGTCTGTTTCAAAAGAAAAGATGTAGAAGGTTAAAAGCCATTGTACCCAAAACATAAAACCTGCCCAACTTGATAGGGCACCACACAGACTGACCAACCAAGATGTACAGTTGCTTTGACCTGAGTAGCTAATAGCTTCACTCTGGGTAAGGAGCTGAGTCATGGAGGGCTATTTCCAGAGGTGGCTCTCAGGAGCAGGAGCAGCAGCAGCAGCAGCAGCAGCAGCAGCAGCAGCAGCAGCAGCAGCAGCAGCAGCAG
>JADRCD010186828.1:0-22610 GCA_019843815.1 Montemys delectorum | reverse complement strand
AAAACAGGTACCTCTCACCTTTGATAAGATAGAAAGACAACTCTGAAAAGAGCTGGGAAGGACTGGAGAATAAAAAGAAGAGCAGAAATCAGATCAGAAAAGACTATGTGAAAAGACAGAACTACAGGCACGTGTGTTAAAGGTGTGATGCAATGACTAAAAATAGTAATCTCAGGAAAGCATGGAAAACAGATCAAGGGCAGTGAGTCAGCAGATATCCTCCACAGCTTAGCAACAGAGCAATGAGCACCTGGAAATGAGAAGGGGAGGCAAAACACAAACCCAGAGGCAGGCTGGAAGGAGGCAGTAGATGCTAAGGCCCTGCTGTGCTGAAGGCAAATGGACAGACCCTTAAGGAGATATCACTTCACAGCCACCCATTAACTCACTGACTATAAACACATGAACAAGGAAATCAATGCTGTACACAGGGGAAACTTGGAACAGAACACTGCTCCTGAGCACTATGGAATTCTGAGGACAGATGTACAATGGAGTGCTGTCTCAAATACCAAGGGAAGAAGCAAGTTCAGAAAGAGGGTACAGTCCAAAGCCTACTCAGAGATGTGGAGGACTGCTTACAGTAACAGGAAATCTAGACACAAAAGGGAAGTTCACTATAGCCCATCTCTGTAATCCATTAGGCTATAGAGCAAAAGTTACATAACACTAAAATCCGTACAGAAAAGGCATCTGACAAAAGTTAGTGTTCATGAAGAAACCCTCAGCAAAATAGCCATAAGAGTAGCCTAGATTCTCTGTGGAACATTTTCAAGGACAACTACACACAAGCTAATGGTGAGAGCTAACTAGCTTCTTTCTGCAGTTGGTGAAGCAGCAAAGACATCATCATCCTCTGCCTCCCTGTTCCGTTTCCATCACCACTGCCGACAGATAACATTATTCTGAATAGTATGCATGAAGAACAAAATTTTTAAAAAATTATTACTATTTACAGACAACTCAACTGCCTATGTAGAAAAAAAATAATCACAAGGAATCCATCAAAAATTCCTGGAAATAACAGTTCAGCAGGACAGTAAAATACAAGACCAAGGCAGAAAATTCCACTGTTGCTACATACCTATCAGTATCAGGCAAGCAGAAAAAAAAAGGGTCCAACTAATATGAAAACACAAGGTTTAAGTGCAGACTTTTTGTCTGATTGGTTGGTTTTCAGGGGCAAGGTTTTGCAATGTATCTTAGACTAGCCTCAAACCTGCAATCCATCTTCCTGCCTTGGTTTCACAAGTTCTGAGATTTTAAAAAAAAAAAAAAAAGTAAAAGGAGAAAATCCTTTTCTCCTAGGAAAACTGGAGGTAAGGAAAATTCTTAATTAGATGACACCCAAAGCAGGACCTAAAGAGCAAAAGAAAAAAAAAAAAAAAGAAAGAAAAGAAAAAAAGAAAAAGAAAAAAAATATGCTAGCTTAAAATCTCAACCTATTGCTCTATGAAAAACTTAGTATAAAGGATGAAAAGATGAAGTGTGAACAAGGAAGGTCATGTATAGAGAGCCAGGGTCAGAGAGCAGATTTGTAAGCACAGTGAAAACAGTAAAAGCAATCCAACTAAGAATAGAGGAAGGGGGCTAGAGAGATGGCTCAGTGGTTAAGAGCACTGACTGCTCTTCTGAAGGTCCTGAGTTCAAATCCCAGCAAACCACATGGTGGCTCACGGCCATCCGTAACGGGATCTGATGCCCTATTCTGGAATGTCTGAAGACAGCTACAGTGTACTTACATATAACAAGTAAATAAATCTTAAAAAAAAAAAAAAAAAAGGAACAGGGGAAAGGAATATAGATGTGCTGGCTAGTTTAGTTTAACTTGACACCAGCTAGAGGGAGCCTAAACTGAGAAAATGCCTCTATAAAATCTGGTTGTGTAGCATTTTCTTTTCTTTTCTTTTTTTTAAAGTTTGGGATATGACCTTTATTGAGCTTATCCACCAGAGTGGAAATAATGTCTGTACAAAACCAAATGTTTGTTACTATAACTTCTGCAGCACAATTAAAATCCAAACAGATTTTTAAAAAGTCAACTCAATCCAACCCACTACTTCAGAATCAATAGCTTCTTTGAAGCCACAGTAATTAGTGATTGATAGGGGATGCCCAAGCCCTTTGAGGGAGAGCCCAGACCACACTGGGTTCTATAAGAAAGCAGGCAGAGTAGGTAAGCTATGAGAAGCAATGCAGCACCCCTCCTCGTCTCCATCAGCTTCTGCTTCCAGGACCCTGCCCTACTTGAGTTCCTGGGAAGAAAACCCGGTCAACAAAGTGCTTGTCCTCTGAGTACAAAGAGTTGGGGTTGATCCTCAAGGCATGTGCTCTTAAACAGACAGACAGACAGACAAACAAGCAAACAGGCATGCTTTTGTAATCTCAGCACCCACGGAGTAGAGAGACAGGCACATTTCTGGGGCTTGTGAGCCAGCCAGTCTAGCTTACACGTTCAGTTCCAGGTCAATGAGACCTTTCTTTAAAAAGAAAGAGAATGAAAAGGGTGGACTGTGCTGGAGTAACAAATACCTAATGTTTCCCTCAGGCCTCTAGATGCATCTGAACAAACACACATGCACACATACACATGAAACCATGAGACTAGCAGTGTGGGCACTACACCACACTCAACTGTACTCCTGGGCAAGTTAGCCAGAAAGTACAACCTTGTGTGCATACAAAGGCCTACGACAGACATAGTGCTCACAACTCCAACAGCTATCCCAGCAACGTCCTTCAATCAGCTCACACTACCGTCTCTTCATCAATACAAAGGAACAACCAACCCTCACATGCCATGAGGCAGCTACAGTGTGCACACAGCATGGTATCTGAGGAGGCCTCTGATGGAATCTCCTAGTGGGCTTTAAAACAGAGCACAGCACAGTGCTGCTTGTGGGAGATACATGGGGTCCTACTGTCCTTGTATTGTCTTAGGTGCCTGTTTCCAAATTGAAAGTTAAAAAAAAAAAAGACAGAACAAACACAGAAGATGAGGAAACTTCTAGGTGACTGACAGGGCTCTATGTTTTGATTTTGGTAGTAGTTTCTCAACTATCAATATTTTCTAAACTCCACCAAACTAAAATTTTTAAATGAGTATATTTTATGAATGAGAATTATAATTTAGTAATGCTGCTAAGACTTGACTAGTGGGGCTGGAGAGATGGTTCAGTGTTAAGAGCACTGACTACTCTTCCGAAGGTCCTGAATTCAAATCCCAGCAACCGGATTAATGAAATCTGATGCCCTCTTCTGGTGTGTCTGAAGACAGCTACAGTGTACTTAGATATAATAACAAATAAATCTTTAGGCCGGAGCAAGCAACCTTCATTCCCAGCAACCATATGATGGCTCACAACCATCAGTACAGCTACAGTATACTCATTGACATAAAATTTAAAAAGTTTTAAAAAAAATTTAAAGGACTTGACTAGTAACATTAAAAATTTAATTCTATAAAAAGAGTGCACATAGTAAACCTCAGATGTCTTACATGATTTAGACAGTAAACACTGAGATGAAGCAAGAAGACCACAAGTTCAAGGTCAGTGTCTCTCAGTCAACTTTCCAAAGCAAAGCTCTCTGCTACTTCTTTGCTATTCCTGCCTGCTGTCATGCTATCCATGATGATAATGAACTAAGACTCTGGAACTGTAAGCAAGGCAAGTGGTAAAAAGTTCTAAACAAAGCCTTAATCAAATATCTTACTACACATCTACAATGTAATATACCCATGGGGCTGAGTGAGGGTCCAAGGAAACACAGTGCTCTTCGGGGGTAGGAAGAAGACCATAGTGTTCAGGAAAAGTAACTTTTATTTACCTGATGTAACTGTTGTCTCCAAGGCTTAATCCCTCTACTACTAACCTAGGCCTAATCCTGGAAGCTTCTAGCCTCCTCCATACAATCTTATGTGGGCCTAGCATGTTTTCAGAGTCAGAGATTTACTGCTGAATATGCTCATCCTTTCTAGTTCTTTCTGAACGCTTGCTGGCTAGTTTAGCTCAGCTGTTCTGGCACAACCTCCACTCCCAGCCGACTATTTCAATCTGACTTCTCTGAGCTTCTCCTGAATTGCTCTGTTTAGCCTCAAATGAACTCTGGCGACATGTTCTAATCTTCTGGCCTGCTCTGCCTTCACCTTCACATAGCTTGTTCTCTCTCTGCAGCCTGTCCTTGTACAACTCTTTCAGTAAACAGCCTCCTTTCTGCACAGCTTCCCTTTCTTCTCTCTTCTCGTGAGAGTTGGGCATTTCCTATTCTGTCAAATCTTTCTGGTTTGTCACTGCCTGCCACTCAATTAGACATGAGTGCTTCCTTCTACAAACTAAATTTACCTTCGTTGTTTGGGATTAAAGGTGTGTGCTAAGGGCTGAGCCACACAACTAGAAACAATCTGTTTTCAGTAAATAACACAATCTCAGGGTTCACTGTGTGATCAAATATCCTGAAACAGTGCCTTTTGAAACCTGTATCAGATACTACATAGCATCATTCTGAAAATTTAACAACATTCCAAATCATTCTGTTCCTTAGTAATAAGTTATAAAAGTTAGTCTGTAGTTAAATGTAGGAAGGAGGAACTAGTGGGCAGTGCTAAGGAATCTGTGGACACGCTTAACTGCAGCTCCAGTGAGTACTTATTCAATACAGTAACTTGGTTCTTCAGCTCTAGTTCCCTATGGCTTGAGGGTAAGGGGGCGGGGGACCCTAAAGCATGCATACATGCACGCACAAACGTGTGCATATTTCTCTTTGCAGGAATGGAAGTGTTCCTGGTTGCATTACAATTATTATTCTGGAACTTCTAAGTATGTCATGTGACATCAACCAAATGAATGCCCTTTAGAGCTCTCAAACTTAGGAGTGACAAGGTACAGATGGGAGGACAGCAGATAGGAACTATCATCTGCCTCAGCGGAGGTTATCAGTTTTAAAGCTTGCTATGTTGTTTAGGAATCCTGGCATGCTAAGGTATGGACATTCCAGGGTGGACTCAGGAGCAGAAGGCACTCGGCATTTTCCTTGCTCAGTAACAGAAAACTGAGCAGATTCTTAGAGTCACTTATAAGAAGATTCTTTTTCCTAATCAAATTTGTTTCTAAACTTTCTACTGTGACAGTTCACAGAAAAAAATGACAGTGTCATGTTCCTTGACCTATGACATACCTAAGGCACCTCCTCCTACACATCATAGCCTCTCTTGTTTAGACTCTGGAAAGGCTAGACAGCTCTCTAGTGGACAACCAAGTCTCAGAGAACACCACACTACCCGCCCCCCCCCCCCCCGCCCCCCCCCCCCCCCCCCCGACAGCTCTGGGACAATAATGGCATGTGCTCTCCAGGAGTGCCCGATCTCACAGGCTTCCTGATTTCTAACTTTTATTTATTTTTAAGATTTATTTATTTATGCACATGAGTACTCTATTTGCACATATGTCTGCATGACAGAAGAGGGCATCACATCCCACTACAGAATGGTTGTAAGCCACCAAGTGGTGCTGGGAATACTCTTTTCAAAAAAAAAATTATTTATTTATTTATTTATTTATTTATTTATTTAATGCATGTGACGCATACCAGAAGAAGGCATCAGATCCCATTACAGATGGTTGTGAGCCACCATGTGGTTGCTGGGGCTTGAACTCAGGACCTCTGGAAGGGCAGTCAGCGACTCAGACTGAGCCATCTCTCCAACCCAGCAGCTAGTACTCTTAACCACTGAGCCATCTCTCTAGCCCAACTTCTAATTTTTATAGACAGGATCATGTTCTCTTAGAGCGATACATAATAAAAAGGTACTCCATACACAAAGTATGACGACTCTGGAGAGGTGTGGCAGAAAGAGTGGCAGGCAAACAGAAGAGTCATGGGCTGAGTTGGGTGTTTCTGGGTTTGGGCCTGAGCATAGTGATCCCAGAGGCTGTGGCCTGATCTGGAGGCCATAAGCCATCAGTGGTCAAGTGGCCTGGCTTTGCTCTTCCTGCTTTACTGGTAGATACAGTGATATACAACAGAGACAAGTACTGCCTTCCCGGCTTGCTTATAAACAATGTAACTGCTGAAGAAGCTCCAGTTTCTTTCTACTCTTATCTTCTATTGAAGAACTCTAGTACTGTTTACCACAATAGGTTCTAAAATTCTAAATGTAATGGTGTCTAAAACAGAATCCCTGGCCCTTTCCAACACAACACTATTAGAGGTCCTCTGGGGCCTGTCTCACAGAGATACAGGACCAGCCACCACAGTGAAGTTGTCCAAACTCTTTAGTCGTTGCTGGGCTTTAGTCCAGTATTATTTTTAGCATGTTAACCATACATTAATTAGAGCAGCCTTAAGTTTCCAGGAATATTGAATATAAAAGATATAGAGTTGTCACATACCTTTACCTCAAATGTACACAGTCTCTACATGGTCCAGCTGTTAATGCTAATGCCCAGTGTTCACATTGAGTGCTAAATGCTCTGTAATTTTGAAATACATACAATCATTTATATCCACTATTACAGCATATCATATAGTCCAATTTCACTGCTCTAAACATCCTCTGTGGTTCTGCCCATCCACCTCTGCCTCCTCCTGGTCCAGCAGCTGTATACCGGCTTTGCTTTTCTCAGGATTCACAGAACTAGAACCCTATATCATGTTGCCTTTTCAAGACAGATTTCTTTCTTTTAGGAAGGGAGGGAGGAATTCTTTTTTGTAAATTTCTTGTGTTTATGTTGGAGGTGTACACACAGGCCACCCCACAAATGTGGAGGTCAGAAGTCAGTTCTTTCCCATCTACTATCAGTACTGGAGATTCAACATAGGTCATCAGTCTCAGTCACAAGTGCACTTAACTGCCTGGCGGTGGTGGTGCATGCCTTTAATCCCAGCACTTGGGAGGCAGAGACAGGCGGATTTCTGAGTTCGAGGTCAGCCTGGTCTACAGAGTGAGTTCCAGGACAGCCAGGGCTACACAGAGAAACCTTGTCTCAGAAAAAAATAAATAAATAAATAAATAAAAATGCACTTAACTGCAGAGTCATGACATCAATGCCCCCAATATGGGTTTCTTTTGCTTTGTAATACACAGGTGTGGTTCTGCTGTGGTTAAAACTAGTTTGTTTTTAGCAATGAAATAATATTCTATTGTCTGGCCATGTCACTGTTTATCCATTCACTCGCTGAATTTTGGCTGCTTCCAAATTTGGCAATTATGAAGAAAGAAGCTCTCCCAAAAGTCAATTATCAGAACAGAAAATACTGGAAGGCATATATCCATCATCACATGAAGAATGTCATTCTGTTAACTTGCCTGTGCAGTGTGTTGCAAACAGAGACACTCTTTTTCTCATTATGAGATACAAGTTTTGAAAAACAATGGCTGGTTTGCTGTCAGAAGTGTTTGGTTCTCTCCAGGATCAGAATCACACCCCTATCTTGTGTGGTGCTCATCAGTGAGCCTTCCAGTACTCACTCAGGCAAGAACAGGAGCTAAGGAGGAGTGTGTTGAGTTACTAATGCAGCTGGACTGCTGGGCTCAACTTCATTCAGGCTACAAGACAGAAAGGAAAGTTTAAGATGTCTGTCTTGAGGTAACTTTTAATTCCTATTCCACACAGAAGCTGTGTTTCTATGCTGATCCAGTCTCCCCAGTCACTTCTAGCATGCTCAAAAATGAATCACCCAAGGCAATGGCTCAGTAACAGCACACAAGGACTCACTACAACACATTAGATTTTAGATTCTAAACAAGATGGTGGGCTCTGTGGGCTGCCACATATACCAGAATGCTATAGTGAAGTCAGGCAGACAGGGCTGGCTGAGAGTTCTGCATCTTCAAGGAGTGTTCTCACACTTAAAAGACAGTTTAGTTTTGGAAAGAAGTCAACAACACTAGGATGGGAGCAAATACAGACCCAAGAATGTGACTTTTACAAAGACAGGCTTATTTGAATTTCTGTATTTTCACTAAACATATCAGTTCACATAATCTGATTTGATTACAGAAAATAAGCACTATAGTTTCAAATGCATTAACCATATCTAGCTTGTACAACATTTCATGCTTACAAATAATTTTTCCCAGTTCTTCTGGGCTAGAGCGATGGTTCAGCAGTTAAGAGCACTGACTGCTCTTCCAAAGGTCCTCAGTTCAAATCCCAGCAATCACATGGTGGTTCACAACCATTTGTAATGAGATCTGACTCCCTCTTCTGGTGTGTCTAAAGATAGCTACAGTGTAGTTATATGTAATAAATAAATAAATCTTAAAAAAAAAAAATTTCTCCCAGATGATGTGGATAGAACTATTTCATAGAGAGAAATGAGAGTCTCAGAGGAAAACTAGCATCCAGCAGCCAGAACCAGGAGGCCACAGCATGCACAATAGCTACACAGTTCATTTCTATCTATTGGAAGCTCCTTCACACTCCACAGTCCAATGCCATACTAAGAACCAAAACAACCCTGAGGCAAACAAATTCCAAAGTTCGAAAGTCCAAGATTCCAAAACCACATGATATTTATAAGTATAAAAGCACTGATTTTTATTTAGAAATCTAGAGAGTACCTGAGGAATTATATTGTGTGATTTCCATAAAAGGACTGTGACAGCTATTCTAGGTTGTCAACCTGACTATACCTAACCGAATTTAACTAAAACCGAATGACTGGGCACACCTGTGAAGGATTTTTTCCTAATTAAAGCATTTGATACGGGAAGACCCACTTCTAATCCAGATCTTTGAGGTGGGAAGATGTACCTTTAATCTGGGCCACACATTCTGCTGGCAACTGGTATAAAGGACACAAAGGAAGAAGCTTGCTTTCTGTCTGCCTGTTTGTTCTTGCTCTCACTAGCCAGTCCATTCTTTCATGGACCTTACAGCCCACTTCTTCAGGATTCTGGCCTATATTCAACTCTTACTGAGACACCCAGGGTTCTCTAAAGGATCGGAATTTATAGGATGACATGTTCCCCTCCCCCACCAGAAAAGGCTATGAAATGGATCATATGCTTTATCATATTCTGCTGAACAGGATCTCTCATTGAACCTGAAGCTGGACTAGAGGTCAACAAGGCCCAGCAATCATCCTCTGCCCCTACACTGCTGAAGTTACAGCAAGTCTCAGCTTTCTACATAGTTTCTGGAGCCAAACAAATCCTCATGCTTGTACAGCAAGTGCTTTTAACTACTGAGCACTCCAACTCCTCTAACGTTTTCTTTAAAATGAGTTCAGTACAAAGAAAACATAAGAAACAGCACAACCCATAAGAGCTAAGGCATAGCTCAAGTCCAGTGCACACACTCATCTACTATTGCTTCTTCTTCCCTAAACTAGTTTTCCTACTTTGACTCTCATACTACAAAGGCTACATACTATACGGACCCTCATGCTTTTACGACTTAACTACAGGAGCTCTGTAATAACTGTGGTAAGATGTGTAATGTCTGAAAATTACCCATTCTCTTGTTAACTTCACAACTTTTGTTACTACAAATGAATGATATGGTGAATATTTGTGCATTTCTTGGTGTGTGTGTGGGGGGGGGGGGGGGGGGGTGCATATACGTGTAGAAATCAGAATTCAACTTCCAGTATATTCCTCTACTGCTCTCGACCTTACTTTTGAGACATCTGTCACTGAACCTGGAACTTACTCAGCTACACTGCCCCCAGCCAGTGAGACTGTTTTGACCCACCCCCATGCCTGTTTTTCCCACTTCAGATCAGAACAAATGTCTTTTACTACAAATTTCTTTTACTATAAACAAGCAAGCAAGCAAGCAAGCAAGCTTGTAATCCCAGCCCTCTAGGCTGAGATAAGAGCGTCACAGGCATTCTGGAAACAGCTTGGGCTACAGAGTTCTAAGGCAGCCTCAGAAGCACTAGTAAAGCCTGAAGACAGGAAGTGGTAGGCTAATCAACAGGAAAGGGAACTCTGCAAACAGAGTCAGTGGAATGTGACCAAGAAAGTAATAATGAATAACTTTAAATAAGAGTTACAAATTCAAGTGATGCTCTCTCCATGGTAAAAATAACTAAGATAAGGAGTAAATCAGAGTTCTAAAAACACCCAGATTGTATAGGTGTATACAGCTGGGTGTGGTAGCACATGACATTAATCCCAACACTCAGCAGGGAGAGGCAGGTGGGTGTCTGTGAGCTGTGAGGCCAGCTTTGGTCTGCATAGTGAGTTTAAGGATGGCCAGGGCTACAGAGAGACAGGAGCAGGGGGAGGGAGGGATTGACCTTGAAAAGAGGAAAGCTTTTTTTTTAAAAAAAAAAAAAAAAAAAAACGCAGATGCAAAGCCTTTCAGGATGGACCCAGAGCATTTACCCAACCCTCAGGGAGTTTACAACCAACGAAATTTTAAAAAATCATTTCGTCTTAAAGTATGTAGCCAAGTGGGGATTACTAGATGACAGTCAAATGACGCATGGAAAGAACAATCTACTTTTCAAATCCAATTTCATATAGGTTATAATTTTATTACTGTATATACAGATGAAGATAGTTATAATACAGAAATGACACCAAATTTCTTTAATATATATAACCAAGGAATTATAACCCATAGTCAAGCAAGTTGAAGAAAATGTTGTTTATATGAAATATTGCTCCTGAAATTTGAGGTTTCCATGGTAAAGGGCTCAAATCCAGTTTTTCACCGATGGCTGGACGGCACCAACTAACAAATGATACTGCTTCTGCTGCAAGTGTGGGAAGTAGAAGAGTGGAAACAGTCTCAGGGTTCTACTTCCATTGCACTAAATACACAGCAAGGCATCTTGACTAGGTGAAGTAACCAGGCAATCAAATCAAAAGAAAGCAGATGCTTTAGGAAACATAGCAAATGACAGATCCTCACAGGTCAGAGGGATGTGTGTCCTCCTGTGAACAGATGCTACAAGCAGCACCCAGGCCTTCCAGAAGGACTGTGTGGGCTGCCAGGCTTGTCGTTATAGCAACAGTTCTAAGCATATGTGCAGTGACACCAGCTGATTTCTGAAAGCTGCAAATAGAAGATAATGGCATTAAAATAAAAAAGATTTCCAGAGTAAAGTAAAGATCACCACCCATTCCCTCCTCTCTCCAGCCTACACTATTCTCTAGACATCATTGTTCAGCAGAGCAATAGCATGAAGACAAATGCAGTCTGCAGCCCCACAAGTCATCTGCATAAGGATACACCCACAAATCATAACACAGTGGATCCATAATCCTATACTGGCAGGTTACAGGCAAGAAATGGCAAGCCTGACAACAGTCATGCACCTGGAGGATGCCTCTTCCCTGGCCTCCAGCATATAGCTCCTTCCTTCAGAGCCTTTCAAGTCCTCAGCAGCTGGGTTACTGCTCAAGACAGCTGCTGACAGCTAAGTCCACACAAGCTAGCAACAACTGGAAAGACAAGACAGGGAGTCTGACCAAGCAGGGGGCCAGCAGAAGACTATTGGGTTTCTGGAAAAGCAGAGTAATCAATCACAGTTTGGAATTAAAAATCTGATTCTATCATTTCTTCTGCTTTGTGGGAAGGGGTTGGAAAAATGTGAAGTCCCCTGGAAATAGGGAAGCATGCAAAAAGGTGCAGAAATGATTGCACGCAGACAAAAGCTATCCATGTGACCACTTCCTCACGGTAATACTTATCTATCTCATCTTTCTCTTCTTTCAGCCTACAAAGCTAAGAAAATGCTTTTTATTATACTCCTACCACATGTTGAGGCTTCACCCAGAAACTAGGCAGGAAAATCTCCAAGCACAGGCTGACACTAAGAACACTCAATGGCCTCTGCACCTTTATTTGGTAGACAGGGAGTGGGTACACATGTGCTGTGGCCCCCATGTGTGCTGCTGAGAAGACAACTCAAGGCAATCAGTCGTCTACTTCCATCATGTGGGTTTTAGAATTCAAACTCAAGTGTGAGGCTTAAGCAGCAAAGGCTCTTTGCTGAGGTCTCTCACTCATCCTGAACTGACATCCTTAAGACAAAAATTAAACTTGAGCCGGGCGGTGGTGGCGCACATCTTTAAGCACTTGGGAGGCAGAGGCAGGCAGATTTCTGAGTTCCAGGACAGTCAGGGCTACACAAAGAAACCCTGTCTCAAAAAAACCCAAAAAAATAAATAAATAAATAAAAATTAAAAAATAATAAATAAAATTAAACTTGGTATTTCATGTTGTAAAGTATTTATTGGTCTGAACAGACACATTATTCATTATAACCAAAATTAATACTATTCCATAAAACATACAATTTCATGTTAAAGGACTGAGAAAAGACAGAATTTGCTGGCTAGTTCTGTCAGCTAACACAAGCAAGAGTCCCCTGGGAAGACAGGATCAACAAGGAATTGTCTAGATTAATTTTTGGTCAGTAGGCATACTAGTATTTAAGAACAACAACAATAAAATGCACCTCTGTGTCTGTTGTGTATGTGCACATAAGTGTGGATGGATACCCAAGGAAGCCAAAAGAAGGTATTGAGTTTCCTGGAGCTGTAGTTACAGGCAGCTGTGAACTGTCAGATGTGAGTGCTGGAAACTGCCAAAGGAGCAAGCACTCTGTAACCCGAGTGACACATTTCATGGAGAACAGCTGAGCCAACAGCAGGTATGCAGCAGATGCAGGTAATACAGCCAGTTCTTTGAAGGACTGTAATGATGTACCAAATAAACCTTTCCTCCTTAAGTTGCTTTTATCAGGGCACTTTATCACAACAAAAGAAACAACAACAAAAAAAAAAAAACCAAAATTTTACTCATTGTGATGGCTATTCCTGGTTGTCACCTTGATAACATCTGAAATGAACTACAATCCAGAAATGGAGTGCACATCTGTGATCCAGATCTTGAGGCTGGAAGACACAGGCTTCTGACCTGGATATTGACGTGGGATGACTCACACTTCTGATCCAGATCTTGAGGTGTAGTGGCCATGAAGAGCTTAGGCCCACCTTTAATCCCGGGAGACAAAGGTAAACAGATCCCTTGAATTCAAGGCCAGCCTGGGACAGTTCCAAATCCAGGCCTAATGGTACACACCTTGATTCTGGGCCACACCTTCTACTGGAAGCCTCCATAAGGACAATGGATGAAAGAAGGCCTATTTGTCTGCTTGCTAATACTTAGCACTGCTGGAACCTACCAGATTCCTGGACTTCCCATTCACAGCTCCCCATTGTTGGGTTAGTTGGACTGAAGACTGTAAGTCATTCTAATAATTTCCTTTAATAGATAGAGACATTGCATAAATTCTGTGAATCTAGAGAACCCTGACTAACATACTCATAGTGTCTTTCTGCAGTGAGTGATCCACAAATGGGAAGTGAGAGAAGAAGAAAAAACAAACTGGGCTCCTACCAAATGCCTCAAAGGTTTATATTATATGTGCAAATGATATCTATGAGCCCCTAAATTAATACACACTGTTTCAAAGATCTGGCTATGTACTTCTGGCAAATTGTTCCAGAAGGGGAAAATAATCTCAAATTTGGGTTTTTAATAAGTAATGTAGTCCACAGATTGTGTTCATATACATGCCCAAGAGTACAAGAGACGAAAACACAGAGATATTATGGTTGATTGGAAAGAAAAGGTAAATACAAAAGTGTCTCTCAACTTGGACAAACTAATTGTCTGCTCCAGAATTTCACTCTAGTCAGAAAACATGGAGCAGCAGAAATTTCTGATCAGTCAGTGCCAGAAGCATTCCTAACCACAAGTTCCCATCACAGACAAAGGTCAAAGCGCATTCTGAAGGATCCAGTTTCTAGTTAAAGACACCTGCGGTAAAATGTCTCCACAGTCTTCTCTGCATTTGTTCTGCCTTGCCCTATGCTTTGCTAGCAATATAGGACTCCCTTCCCTTCAACTAAATGTGGTAAACTAACAAAAGGGAGGGAACTCAGGCACTTTGGAAACTATAGGCTGTTGTACTGCATTGAGCATCTCCAAATCTGCAACATGTAGCCCGAGGAGAGCCTGTAAACATAAATTTTAGCTCCACTAGCCCTTCACAGGGGGCACAGACATTCTACCATTCAATGGCCAAAATAGTGAGCAAGAAAATTAATACACTTGTCTTTTCATCTACAAACTTGGGGTGGGGAAAAGATACACTGAGGAGAGGGAGGCTATGAGATCACTGTGTTGCAAACCTTTAGGAGGGTTCTAAGTCTGTGCTCTGTGGAAAGCAAGCAGAATACCCGTTAAGTGCATAGCACACGCTGGCAACTGTAATTGATGACAGCTTCCCAACCCCTTTAGGTCAGTGACTGAGGGTTAGTGATCCATTTCAAATTACATTTACATGGTACTTCATTTTGTATGTTATTTTATTCAGAGCCTCTAAGGAGCCTCATCTGAGCAGATGGCATTATTTCCTCATTATAAATGAAAAACATGGAGCTGAAACAACGCACGCACCCTCAGCCACTGGAAGCCACTGCTGTCAGCATACACCTCGCTGACTCCCAAGTGATCTAGGGGTTAAAAACCTTCCATCTTCCAGGAAAAATCCTGTTCTTCCCTTCTCCAAGGCTGCCTTAGCATCTTGAAGAAAAGCTCCTAGCAACTGTATCATCCCAGAGGTCAAATAGAGCTGATGAAGGAAGGCTAGGTCTATCTCACCACACCTGGAGCTCCCTGGGGCTTACAGATTAAAGAGGACACAAGAGCCATTACACAGACTTAACTAGTGGGGCACAAGAGGTGTCATGAAAGCATCTCTGACCTTTGAATGCTGAGTAAACAGACCCAGAAGAGGTAACACTTGCAGTTTTTATCTTCATCTTTAAGAACATCAAACAACACTTCTTGGATTTTTATTAGAAAGCTCAGTGAAATAAAAATGAAAGACTGCAGAACTGCATATCACAGAAAACAAAATGCAATCGAAAGGGGACAAGAAGTTTTTCAGGTAGGTCTGCAGTCCATACTTAAATCTGCCGCAGTGTTTTAACATCACTGAACAGTGTAGGCAAATCCCAATACGACTCAAATACAACTTCCAAATTTGTAGTCAGGAAAATAATCTAAAAAGGGAATAAAAGAACCAGTTGGCAGTGGAACATGCCTTTAATCTCAGCATTCAGGAGGCAGAGGCAGTGGGATCTTCATGAGTTTGAGGTCAGCCTGGTATAAAGAGTGAGTTCCAGGATAGCCAGGGATACACAGAGAAACTGTGTCTCAGGCAGGGGCAGGAGGTGGGAAAAAAAGGAAAGAAAAAGACCTTGATAAGTTTCAGGTGAACCTGGGCTACATACATAGCAAGACCTTGTCTCCAAATGAATGTGAACATATGAGTGAACAAACAAGACAGACACAATTTTGTCTGAGTGTATCCTATAAAATTGCTGTGTTACCAACCTGGCCCCTAATCTAATCCAGTGCTGGGATAAGAAGCCTTCAGATCAAACAGGCCAAAGTCTCACCAAAAGACGAGTGTGAGCAATCCTTCTAGCCCTGCAGCCTGGACAAACAGGTGAAAGCAGCTCTATTGGCAAAGTCACTTACTCGGACTTCCCAATTTCCAGAAACATGAGAAAAATGTCTGCTTCTACATTCTCTAGTTCCTGGTAGCTTGCTATAGCACCACAAAAAAAAAAAAAAAAAAACAAAAAAAAAAAAAGAAAAAAAAAGAAAAAGAAAAAAGATAAAGATAAACAGACTAAGAAATCCACTTTTCCCTTCCTTTTCCTCTTCCAGGACGGTGCTTAGAGGCACTCAGGATGGTCCAGCATTTGACATACTGTCATAGGCTTTCCTACAATACAGCCTCTAACAAAAGTAGGCTGTCTCCATCCCCTGGCAACAGGATTGTTTACCTTTACAGCAAGAAGGTTGGGAAAGCACCTAAATCCGCATGTGGCGTGTGCCTGGGCAGACTTCGAGAGGTTCGTGCTGTGAGACCCAAGGTCCTTAGGAGATTGTCTAAGACAAAGAAGCAAGTCAGCAGGGCCTATAGTGGCTACATGTGTGCCAAGTGTGTCCGTGACAGGATCAAGTGGGCTTTCCTTATTGAGAAGCAGAAAATCGTTGTGAAAGTGTGGAAGGCACAAACACAGAGTCAGAAAGCAAAATAAATATGCAACTTTTTTAAGTAATAAAAAAATCAAGACTTGGTCTATGGTTAAAAAAAAGAAAGAAATCCACTTTTAAGTATTAAAAATGTAAACAGTCACTAGACTGAGTGAGTGTGGAGCACGGTCTAGAGGTGGGTGAGAACAGAATTCAAGTAAGCAATGTGTAAGAAAAGCAGGGTGGACACTGTAACTCACCATGAATACCTTCCAAGACAAAAATATCTCAAAGGATAAAAAGGAACCCATAGACTGTCACATAATATTCCTTTCATGGGAGATAAAACATTTCTATGTATTTGTGCACATAATGAGAATCAAAGAGCATCCAGTAGAAAAAATAGAGCCACAGCCGTGGGATACACATTTAAGTACTTCCAGAAAAGGACAGAGTGAGACAGCCTCTACCACAAACTTCTAAACAGATCTGGAAACAAAAACAACCAGTCCAGCGGCATATTTGAAATAATCTGACCAGTAATCACAGGGTCCAAGACACGGGAACCGATTATCGCTAACACCTGACCACACACTAACTCTTAAAATTTCAAAAGAACTGACAGGAGAGGGAGGAATTGAGTGCAGAATGGGAGAGGAGGAGAGAGGTGGTAATATCTTGTATCTTATTGCTATTGATTTTCTCCTATCTTGTTAAATATAGAGAAATAAAGATCTGAGAACAAGAGAGACTGAGAATTGGTCTATAATTATTGGTGAGAAAAAAGCATTCTTTGCATTTTCAATTTAAGAAAACAAAAACAAAAAACAAAAAACAAACAAACAAAAAAACCCACAAAACCCAAGTGTGGGCATAGTAGGCCTTTACTCCGAGAACCCTAGAGACTGGAGCAGGCAGAACTATACAATGAGACTCTTTCTCAAAAACAACAATAATTAAAATCATCTTTTAACACTGAGTATGATGTATTTTGGTTCTAGGCCTTTCTTTAAAATGCAAAGGAAACTCCTTTCTGTTTGTAGACCTTTCCCTCATCCACGTTGTCAAACACCATTTTTATGTCATGTTATTTTTCTCCTTTTCAAAGTGTGTGTTGAGGCAGGCCAGAGGTTGACAGTGACTGACTTCCTTGATCTGTCCTCTATTTATTGAGGTAGGATCTCTCTCTGAATTTAAGAGTTTGCCAATCTGACTAGCTGGCAAGCTTGCCTTAGGAAACCTATCACCACATCCTGAGTAATAGGGTTATATAGGGTGAAACTGGCCCATCCACTGGTAATCCACTGATATTCACACTTGTATAGGAAGCACTTCAGCACCCCAGCTTGATACCTAGTTTCTGAAAATGGACAAATAATACCACAGGCAAGATGTCTCAGTAAAGAAGATAAATAGCCGAACCTGCATTCCTCCTGATAGGTTCATAACAAATGATCAGTACCATCTGCTAACAAGAAAATGAAAATTATTGCCACTATCACTATAAAGCCTAAGTTGGCCTCAAACAGAGCAGCATCCTCGTCTCCATCTCCCAAGTACATCAGAATGTCAAATGAAAACTAAAACTATAATAAGCCATACCTGTAATCCCTGAAGTGAAGAGGCTAAGGCAGAAAGATCATGGGGTGGAAATCTGCCTATGCTATGGGTGGAGTCAAATCACAACAGGATGCTCTAAATATCCAGCAGACTGGATAAAATCAGGAAGAATGGGTAAACACAGAACGGCATACAGGATGCTGAAAGTCAAATATGACCACCCACTTCACACTGCTTCTAAATGCACCATTGAACTGTGGGCCAATGTGGGAGACTGCTGGGCTGTTTTGTCATCAAAAAGGGTCTCAGCATTTAGGCTTGATATCTTCTATTCTTTTTTTTTTTTTTTTTGGTTTTTCAAGACAGGGCTTCTCTGTATAGCCCTGGCTATCCTGGAACTCACTCTGTAGGCCAGGCTGGCCACAAACTCAGAAATCCACCTGCCTCTGCCTCCCAAGTGCTGGGATTAAAGGCTTGTGCCACCAGTGATATCTTCTATTCTTAGAACACACCACAAAACAACCAAAGAGCAGGGGTGGGAAGAGATAGAGAAAATGCCAGAAAGCAAAAACTGCGGATACTGCTGAGAGAGGAGCTCTGCCAGACCCAGGAGCGTGCGTACCTGCAGAAGACAGGTGACGGGCATAAACGGACATTCCTTAATTTTTAAATATGCATTGGTGTTTTGTCTGTGTGTATGTCTGTGTGAGGGTGCCACATCTTACAGGAAGTAAGTTACAGGCAGTTGTGAGTTGCCATGTGGCTACTGAAATTTGAACACAGGACCTCTGGAAGAGCAGTCAGTGCTCTTAAGCACTGAGCCTTCTCTCCAACCCTCAGCATTCTTTAATACAGAGCTATTCACCTTTTATCTGCCATATCTGCCGACAAAGGTCACATTTACAAAGAAAATAGGTTAGTAAACTATCCTGACTGTATCTTCCCTGGTTCCCAGATGTTTACACTGAGACAGCCCTTTTAAGCTGCTAGAAGAAATATAAAATGATATGGCTGGTGCAGAAAACAGTGCAAAGGTTCTCTCTGCAGAGAGGCAGCAGTACTCTCTTTTAATCCCAGAAGACAGATCTCTGTAAGTGCAACACACCAACCTGGTCTACAGGTGTACACAGTGAGAACCTCTAGGGGCGGGGGGCAGGGGGGGACCAAAGGGCTCTCCTTTACAGCCCTATAGTTTAGCAATTCTACTTTGTAGCATTATGATGGTTAATCCTAACTGTCACCTAACTGGACTGAGAAACATCTCCAAGATTAAAGTCAGGTGTCTGAGAGCATTTCCAGGAATGACAACTTTGGGGAAAATGCCTACCAGGATTTCGGGCATCACCATTTCACAGGCTTGGAATTTGGATGAAATAAGACATGGAAAGATGGCTTAGTGGTTCAGAGCACTTGCTGCTCTTCCAGAGGACCTGAGTTCACACCCAGGGCAGGTGGCCCATAAACATCTGTAATGCCAGTTCAAGAGATCTCACTCCCTCTTCTGGCCACCCCAGCCAACTGTACAGGTGGCATATATTCAACACAAACATGGACACAGAAATAAAAATAAACTCTAAAAAAGAAAAAAGACAAGGAAGAGTAGAGAGCCCTAAAGCACAAACACTCTCTACTTCCTATCATGCCTTTCCTAACATGGATTTAGGGGGTGGCAAGAGATCCCCATCTGAAACTATAAGCCAAAAATAAGTTTTCCCAGGAATTTCTGTCAGACGGTTGTCATAGCAATGAAAAAAAAATCTAACCAAGGTATATACTCAAAAGAACTGAAAGCAAGCTCTCAAAAAGAGATATACAGCTCACATTAAATAATTTCTAACCTCATAGATGAGCAAACTGTGTATGGTATGTCCGACAAAGGACTAAGTGTACATAGTCCTTTAAAAATGAAGGAAGTGGGCATGGTGGCCTGTGTCTTTAATATGCAGCAATATGTATATTAAGAGCACGCAGAGGAGATCATCTGGGTACAGAAGGGAGCTCTGTTTCTGTGGTGCACTTCAAACCAGCCCTTGTCTGAATAGTATACTGGCTGTTCCTTTATGAAGGTAACCTTCCTCATTTCATTTCCTTTTCCTTCCTTCCTTCCTACCTCCTTCCCTTCCTTGATCATTGTCACTGTTTATACAGACATGGTCTCATTATGCAACCTAGACTGGTCTGAAACGGATGATCCTCTTACCTTCTTAGCTTCATAAATGCTAGGATTTCTAGTGTACAGTACCTTGTATATTTGACTCTTCTTTTAAAAAATGTGCACCTTTTATTTTCTACCTACATTTTATCTTCCTTTCTTTTTAAAAAAGTAATAAAACAACAACAACAACAAAAAATAGTGAATACTTCTAGATACAACCAAACCCAAGTCTTATACTTGGTGCTTTAAAGTGGCCCTAGAGGTCTTCTGTATCATACTTGATCCCAGGAAGGAGGTAGACTCTTTGCTGCTTACATCAACAGAGAAACTGAGAAGCCAGATAAACTATGAACCCAGGGTTATAGTCAAAACTACACTAGTGTTGGCAGGTGCAGATGGCAAAGTCCTATGGGAAACTCAGAACCAGTCTTTTATCACCTCTCTCCAACTGTCACACTGTATGCACTGGACAGGGCTCCCACAGCACTCACAAAGTATCCCCCACTGTGGGCATGTATATATGATGCAAAAGCCAGAGGAAAGTAATGTTCACACACACAATAACCTTGCTGCTTGCTGGTCATGCTTTGCTCAACTAGTTCCATCTACCTAGACATCTAAGCCAGTGGTCCAGTGTGCCTAACTTAAAACAGGAATTCAGAAAGGGAAAACAATACAAAATCAAACTTAAGCTATTTCTTTCTTCTATTTTACCACTAGGACATGTACACGGGTATTCCCTAAACTTCATTCTCCTTAAGAGTGAGCAGCCTGCTCCATGTTTTTCTGGTGGAAGGCCCACAGAAGAAAGTCAGCTCTGTGAATACAAAGCTGTACTCAGAAGCCAAAGAAGGTTTCAGAGGAGCTATATATACATTGACACAAAATGCTTTCTTTTTACAATTATGTTGACCCAGGCAGTACTGTTGTGTATGCAGCCAACTGTAACGAGAACTTGAAAGGTGCCAGCCATGGCCCCTGTGCACATGAAAACAGGATGTTGTGCTCAGGATTAGAAAACATTAAAACACTTTCTTTATGTTACTGAGCACCACATGTGATTTAAGTTTACCATTTTTTTTTTTAACCTAAGATCCTGAAACATAGTGTTTTTTAACTTAGTAAAAGAGAGACAACCTAATCCAATGTAGATACAAACATTAAGCCAAGTATAATGGAACATGCCTGTAGTTCTTCTAGCTACTCAAAAGGCTGAGGTAGGAGATCGCTGGTAACCAGGAAATAGGGGGTAGCTTAGGGAACCTAGCAAGACCCTGACTCATAAAAGAAAAATACATATAGATATTATTATGCATGTTTTGATGTTTTTCACAAACTGCTTCTCTGAAATACTACAGAGAATCAAACACAACATTCCAGAAAACAGTGTGTACAGAAGCAAACGAGACACCTTTCTAGTACTGAAGAATTCCCATCTAAGCGTGCCCCAGACAAGTTTTGTAGGCAGCATCTATCAATCATCACGCCTCACTTGGTAAGCAGAGTATCACTGCTTAGCAATGACCTTAATATAAATAAAGAACTGGTCACCAACAGTCCAAATCCTTTACTCACTATAACAATAGTGTAATGCTGTATGTGTAAGCAAAACTTTGCTCCGATTTTTACAATTTTGCATGCTGATAATATACTACTTATGGGTACAGTCTCCAAGTCAGGACCAGAGAATGTCATCTGCATGCCACACCCTATCTTTATTATAAATAATACACATGCTGGATGCAGACTGCTTTAGCATCCTTTCTCAACTGCAGTGAAGAAAAGATAAATTTCCTATAATCAGCATTTTCCATATAACCAATCACAGACCCAAAGGGTAGAGATCCCCAATGATTTGAGAGTCTGCTTCAAGGGACCCAGATGTATAATCCTTAGGCTGCAGAATGATTGTGGCCATGCTGTAATCTTCATACTCATTCTGTCTGATGCCTCAGTGTTGATTGTTCAGGAAGGACTTGGGGACCTTTGACCTTATTAGCCTTAATATTCGGACTCCAGTTGCCCTTCTGAGAGTCAGCAGTACTATAAAACTAGGAATTTGTCATCTGGGTCAATGACCATTTATTTCATCATTACAACTTTGTAATTAAGGGTTTGTGATAATACATATTGTTTTGAGTTCCACAGTTACATCTTACAAACAGAAACAAGTTGTATTTTCTTTCATTATATATATATAAAAAAAAAAAAATCTGGCACAGTATACACATCACTTGTATGTTCTCCCTTGTGGAATAAAAAGCATACTCCAAGGAGGATAGACACTGGTACACCTATTACCCAGAGATCACCACTCAAAAACACTACTTCTAAATTCAGAATCAAAGCCTGCCAAGCAAGGTAAGTAAGGATTACCGAGAAAAAAATAAACACATAACTAGGGGGTGGCCATATTAAATCAAGAAGAGTTTAGTTTAGCAAAAACACCTTCAAAATTGCCATGGCTCTTCAAATGAACAAGGAGCTTATATTTCCCACGGAAAAGATGGATATTTACAGAAAGAAAACAGCAAGACCTTTAGCCTGAGTCATATGAGAGCCAGCAGAAAGGATGAGTCAGAAAAATCACAAGAGTCACACTAACTGGTTTCATTAAGTGCACCAAAGTTTTGTTAAACAAGATCTAATTCTTCGCCCAAATTAAGAGGTAAATTAACAAATAAGAGCTGAGCTGGGCGGTGGTGACGCACGCCTTTAATCTCAGCGCTTGGGAGGCAGAGGCAGGTAGATTTCTGAGTTCAAGGCTAGCCTGGTCTACAGAGTGAGTTCCAGGACAGCCAGGGCTATACAGAGAAACTCTGTCTCGAAAAACCAAATAAATAAATAAATAAATAAATAAATAAATAAATAAA
>JADRCD010186827.1:10694-41823 GCA_019843815.1 Montemys delectorum | reverse complement strand
TCTCTCTCTCTCTCTCTCTCTCTCTCTCTCTCTCTCTCTCTCTCTCTAATAGTCTTTAAGTGTGCATGAACTTTTACTGAAAATATGCTTGTGAGAACTGTTTATTTCTACTTCTGAGGAAACAATAAACTCAGTAACGAATTTTATGATGCAATGAAAAATAAAAAGTACAGAATCTACAAATTTGAGTCGTTCTCTTTCACACACTGACAACTATCTAAGCTTTAAATGTTTAAAACAACTAAATTTCCTTACCCAGAATAAAGAAACAATGACCTATTCTTTCTAGGAAGACTCCCTTCCTCACCTTGATGACTCTCGGTTAAACACTTAGGCTTAAATACATTTAAGGATATCTTGGCTGTTATTTCCAACACACAAGCAGAAGAACTTTTTTCACATTATCAATTTACTCCTGAACATCAAATTTGATTATTCCTAAACTATTATCTATGTTTTCCAACAATGAAATCATTTATTTTTAAAACTCTAGATACAGTTTTAATTAAATTAAAGGAGATTATAAATTTCACAGCTTAATTATAGGCTACTGAAAGAAATTCTAAATTTGCTGTTCTTTAATTGAGAGAGTATGTGTACTTTTACCAAGTATTTTAGGCAAGGTGAAGGCAATTCTCATTTAGATGCTTTTTATATCTCTCAGTTGCTTCCTCCCCCCTTTATTTCCAGATTCAGTGACCCAACCTACTATTTACATGTAAGCTTGATCACATCTTCTATTTTGGAAAGGTGACTTAAAACTTAGGAAATAGGCTTGTGCATCTAAGCTAAAGCTACTCCAGGGACCAGAAATAATTCCTTCCTGAGCATCTTAACAGAAAAAAAATAAAATAAAATAAAACAACAACAACAAAAAAAAATACAACCACAATCAAAAAACAAAAAACAGTTTCATATATTATAAATTGATCAGGATGTAGATTATTAGAAAAATCCACTATAGCATTGAATCTATGATTCATGACCCCTATGAGGGTTGAAGGACCCTTTCTTTCACAAGGGTTGCCTAATACCATTGGAAAACATATTTACAATACATTTTATAACAATAGCAAAATTAAAAGTAGCAACAAAAATACTTTATGACTGGGGTCACCATAACATGAGGAATTATATTAAAGGATTGCAGCATTGGGAAGGTAAAGAACAATTATCATATAGGTTATTTCAATATTTATTAAGATATTTTTATGGTCAGGCAGATTTTTTCCATATACTAGCTTTTATGTTACCTATTTACATAGATAAAAATATAGCGAGAACATTTCAGCCCTGGAAAGATAAAATGCTCAAGTATTTTTAACGTTCCTGATGAACCATATTAAAGAAATCAAGCAACAGTGCGTTGATTTATAGTGAAGGATGAAATCATCATTTTATAAAATCTATCAGAATAAAATGTATTGATCTAATAATTAGATATACAAATCAGTCTACAAATTCACAAAAATAATTTCTGAATTCTATAATACAGGATCCCTTCAGCATTTTGTATAAGTGTGTTTAGTTGTTTACAAAGGATATCATCTCTCTCTGGAGCATCTCAGTTGATTATTTCATTTCCAGAACTTAATACTCTAGTGTACAGCCATCTGCAGGGACCCGGTTCTTTTCCCTTTAGAAGGGATAGTGTTTGAGGTTCATATAAATACTGCAATAGTTTTGTCTCCCAGGCACATGCATTGGAAACACAGACTACAAGACAAGGGTAAAGCAGTGAGATGTTTAGGGAGTGAGGAAGCCATGAGGGCTCTGGCCTCCTCACCTAATGAAAGAACACCTTCTGTCCAGTCTGTGGACAGAAATTCTTCATCTAACTCTGGAAAGACAGAGTAAGACTCTGCCTCCTTTGGTCAGTGTCAAATTTTCCAGCCTTTGGAATTAAGAACTAAGGTGTTTCTCTTCATTACTATAACATGTTTCCATATTTTCTTATAGCAGCAAAAGACTAAGACAATATCTATGCAAAACAAAACCATTTAAAACAATAGTCAATAACCTATAGTGTTTCATTTCCAGCAAGAAGTCTTTCCATAAGTTTCCATAAGATGAGTACAGTTGTATCCCCAGAAGCTTCAGAGAACAATTCTGTGGCAGTGAACGGACTCTCAGTAGCAGGAGAAAAGCTATATAGCCCCCTAGTGGGTGTACCCATGGAGCTCCTTCTATCCCTTTGGGTCCCTTACCATTAATCATATTCCTGTTTTATACTTCAGGGTAAAAGTGAGGGTGGCACACAGGGACTCACTAAACCAAAGAAATATAATTTACCCTAGGTGTAAATTCCACCATGGGACTAATGCCTATAAACACAATTAATAGCCTAAAATAAAAAGAAAAAAAATAGCATCAGAGATATTTAAAGCCACAGTTGTGACCATGAGCAAATCTTGCACTATTACATAAGTCTATAATTCAGTTTGCTCTATAACTGTTGCTGTACCTTCCCTATAGGTCAGGGTCTTTTGTCTCTAAAAAGATAAATACATGTACTGTATTTCTTTTGTTACCCTAATGCTACATCATTTTATTTTTAATTACCAGTTTGGCCATCAGTATTTTAACCCAAGGATCTTGTCTTTTGACATAACAGAGGAATTGTATGATAAATTGGTATTTGATACTAACTTCCAAATAATGCATCCCTGAAGCAAGCTGTTTTGGTCAAATGGATCACGAGGCTCAACTTGGATGCTTTTAAGGATTAAAAGGAGATGTTCTTTGGCTGCAGGCAGTGTTTTCCAGGAGCAGCCTTCAGCTGAACGGTCCGTTTTTTGTTATGTGTTCATTATCAGTGGTATCTGGATGAAGGGCAGGATTTTTGCTAAAGCTCTCCCAAGTTCCATTTGCCTCTAACAGATGCTGTGAAACTGCTCCCAGTCCCCCGGCTGGATGTGTGTGCCTTGCTGATTTGCTTCTGTTTATCAGAAATGCTTCCTGTTATCTCAGTAGGACCTATCTGTGATTCCGCAGGATAAACCAAAACAATTTTTTAGCTACAAAATACACATCTCAACTCAAAATCCACTGCGAAGATTTTCAGTCTTTATGGCAGGCAACACATGTTATGTAGCCCTTCATTGATTTGTTTTAACATGTTCTTATGTAATATCTGAGTGAAAGACAGTCTTCTCATTTTAATGCAAATCTAAGTGGATTGGCTCAGCAAATATCAGGATATGGTGACTATTTCTATTATAGAGATTATTGAAGGTACCTACGGAAATTCCAACGACATTTCTGCAGACTGCTTTTGTCTTGGTAACTTTTATTCTGAAATGTGGAGTTATCACCCTTTATTAGTGTTAATTTTCATATTTCTTTCCACATGCATTAATTCAAGTACTGCTTGGGACACTAATAGACAGGAATCATCACTGTTTTGGAAGGTAGAAATTGAAGAAATGTCCCCAAATACAGAGATGAAAATGAACTTGCAGTGCATTTCTTATGAAAACATGTCTACCATGAATGGAGCTCAAGGAAGGAAGAGGGAATATCACCCATAGATCTCAGGTACCAACTGAACTCATTAGCTGTCTTGAATGACCTAACAGACATACAGTCGTTCCTTTATTATATTGAATTAGCTTGTTTTGTTAATAACATGCTTTCTCACATATTATATTACTTAGATTATTTTGGGATATATTGTTATCTTTTAAAAATTTAGGAAGTGTAACTTCACTATGTTCACAGCAACACTGAGTTGATTATAGGAGAGAACGGACATGAAATGTCATAGAGTAATAATGTTTATAGTAGAGCCTCTTTAAAAGGTCTTGCTGAGTTCTAAGTTAAAAGATTTTTCCTTCAGTCTGCTGAATGTTCTGGCAGCATGTGTATAGTAGAGGATTGCAAATTCGATCATCAATAGGAGGAAAGGACCTCAGCCTTGTGAAGGTTTTGTGCCCCAGTGTAGAGGAATGCCAGGGCCAATAAGTGGGAGAGGGTGGGGTGGCAGGCATGGGGAGGGAGGAGGCAACAGGGGTTTGTTCTTGTTGTTTTGTTTCTTTGTTTGTTTTTTGGAGGGGAAACTGTGAAAGGAGAAATTTACATGTAAATAAAGAAAATATCTAATACAAAAAGCAAAAATAAAAAATAAAAAAGATTTTTCTTCAACTAAAATATCTATAGCCTATAATATTGTATAATATACATGGAGAGATATTACTCTAATTTGTAGTATAATTTCTATACCTTCCAAATAAACCTCTAGAAGACAAGTAAAGTTCCCCTGTTGCTAAAGAAATTCAGAGTTCTTTTTCCACCTAGCCACATCACGATAGTCTTGGAGGGTGTGATTTTAATGAGCACCCAGAACCAGAAAGAAGTCTATAAGTCATTTTTCCATAGCAAGGTGTATCTTATTTAACAAGAATGATGCAGAAACATACTTTGCCTTTTGGCTATCACACAGGACAAGAGGGAAGCAAGCTGCTCTGTCTTTGATTCTCCTAAAATGGTAATGAAATGTATGTAATAGAAATGAGTCTTCCTGCTCTTTTTTATTTGTTACAACGTATTTATTATAGGAGATTCAAAATAATTCCTTGAGGTTTATGACAAAGGCCATTCTATTCTGTTTGAAAATCAGGTAATATCTGTGCAAAATAAAAATACAACATCTAAGTTACTGGAAAGCTAATGTCCTACTGAACATTATTCTTTGTTAGATAGATGCAGAAGCAAACAATAAAGAAGTGGGCCAGTTTGCCTTGGAGATTACATAAGTACACATATACTTGTACAGTGGCACACACACTAATAACAATGGGATACCCTCCCCAGCATAATTGGGTAGTAGAATTGTAATAGTCTTTGGCAAAAGATGGACATGGAGGTTTCTCCTGCAAATCTCTATTCGGTCACAGAGTTAGCAAAATGAACATTAAGTGAGAATGTGTTTGAAAGTTCACCAGCACAAATGGGCGGGCACTTTAGAACTTTAGGAGAAGGCCAATGAAGCTGAGGTGCCAACTGTCTTCCTTGGTTTTACTCAGCCTATCTATAAAGCAAAGAAACAAAGAAACAAACAAACCTAAAACCAATAAAATAAAATAAAATAAAATAAAATAAACTTTAAATTTTAGAGGCATTCAAGTTGCATTGTCAGTTGTCTGCATGGACTGGTATTTCTAGAAATGGACACAAATTTGTGTGGAAAAATGGGATTCTAAGCCAATGTATATAATTTACTAGGGGAAAGTCGTTTAATCTCATCATATTCAGAAAGCATCACATAATCTTTAACCAGTTAAGAATCCTTGGACATGTCAATGGCGATATTAGTGCAGCAGATACTCTCAGGGAACAGGAACCAGTTTGCTGTGAAGAAGAGAGATATTATCAAGCTGAGGGTAGGCCCTGAACATGTGTCTGCAGCATAAATTCCTTACTTTTTCCTTTTCCTGCGGCCTATCCACACAAAGTCGCGGACATTTCTCTTACTGTTTCAGCCTTACAGCTAACCAAGTGTGAAATTTCGGCACTTTCTTTTATGCATGTATGGAAATGGATAATGTCATTGCTTACATATACAGAAATAAAATGTTTCCTGGTATACATAGGAAATACTGGGAGAACCCTGTTGAGCATGAGCATTGTACGAGGCACATTTGAGAATAGGAAATGAGACAGAGTATGTAGAAAATTTGTGCATTCCTTTAGAGAGAGAATAGTTACTCCATCAGGTGACAGATTTGTGAAAGTAAAACACCAAAGTGGAAACCCTTGTACTTCATATAGATCCTGATTACATTTTTACAATTCAATGATTATTAAGTACTTCTAGTTTTCATTTCCTTTAATCTTTTATTTAGCTCCAGTGTTTGATTAGCCTCATCTGGAATCTCACATGTGTTCCTGTGTTCTGAAGTTCTTGAGTTAATTCAAAGCTTTGTTTTATAAATAGGTAAGTAGAGCAAGAATTATACATTATATATAATTACACAATATAGTTTGGCAGAGTACAGTTTTTTTTTCACAGTACCTGAGAGAATAACTGGGAATTAACTACCTTTTCAGCAACTATATTTTTATCCGACCCTTTGCATTTTATTAAGACCTAACTATGTAGACCACAAACTAGTAATTGAGCATAAAATTTGATATATCATCATGAAATGGGGTGGCAATCAACCAACATAAATAATAAGTTTTCCATATTTGCCAAGCTCCATTATCTTACTCAAATACAGAACAATTAAAATATTTAGACAAATTGAAAGCATATTTTAATTTTTAATGTTTAGTGTGTTTGAAAAAAATAAAAATCTAAACAAAATCCCTAAGTCTGTAGATAAAAACCACACAGAGCTTTTTAAATCTTTTTTTTAAAAGATTTATTTATTATTATATGTAAGTACCTTTAACTGTCTTTTAGACACACCAGGAGAGGGCGTCAGATCTCATTACGAATGGGTGTGAGCCGCCATGTGGTTGCTGGGATTTGAACTTCAGGACCTTCGGAAGAGCAGTTGGTGCTCTTACCCACTGAGCCATCTCACCAGCCCGAGGTCTCAAGATTTTTAAATCTTAAGGAAAGATTGCAACAAACATTCATATTGTCTGATTCCCCCCCCCCATTATTTAATAGCATTTATATTTAAAGTAACTTACAAGTTCCTTGTGGAAAAGTAGGTTCTTTTTATTTTAAAACTGTCTCAGAGAATAGAACATGCATTTGACTCTTGCATACATAAAAGACCACCTATTTGTTGCCCTACATGGCATAAGTGTAGTGACCTGAATAAACTATAAATGGAAAGTCAGTTCCCAGAGCCTGCTGACTTGGCAATCAGCCACTGAAATCAAAGAGAGGAAGGGGTGATGACTTGTGGTGTGCATATGTACATGACATCTGAGTCAGGTGTTCCTTAATCGCATCTTCAGGGGTAATTATGAGGTCCAATTGCATTTGACGAGCGCTTCTAAACTCTTGCTAAGTTATCTGGGGTCTTTAGGAGAAAATGGCTCACTTTACTCAACAGAAGCTTATGAAAGCTAAACTGCTGAGCTCATTATCATAGCCTTTTCTCTGTCGTTCCTTATTCTAAGACTCTGAGAGTTGATGGTGCTCTGCATATAATGTTACTTCTCCATTAGCTGAAATTACTATTCAAGGAACGTCATTAAGTAGAATTATGGGGGGGAGGGGATGAAAATTGTTGCAAAGCGCTTTTCTAAAATGGTTTTATAGTTTCTTGAGTATGAAACCATATCTAAATATGTCACTGTTCTAATATTAGCCTTAATATTACTAAACTGGGACTCAAACAATATAAAAAGATAGCTATGATTTAAGCCATTTTGGATATAATACCTATCAAAAAAAAAGAATAATTTATAATCCTGCTTAGTTTCACATGCAAATAGTGCCAAGAAAAGTAAAAATAATAATAATAAAAAAAATCTTGGCATTTTATATTTTTGGTAAAGTAGCCAAAACTCTTTAAACTGTTAAAATAGCAAGGTGGCCTTTAAAAGGCATGTATGTTCTTACTGTTTTTATTACAAGTTCTTTTTCTGTTCCTAAAATACACTTTACTATGTATTTTATATACCATAACATTTTAAAATTTTAGAATATCAAAACATTTTAAACATGTATCTTCGCTGTACATCTCCCACTATAACTTTGCAAACTTTTGCCAACACATCATGTCGCTGGCATGTGGACATTTTCAATGTGAGAGGTGATGAATGACCAGGAATTTACTTATCTAAAATAAACAATCAGTGTTCCTAAATGTGTTTTTGGACTCAGGCAGAGTTGCAAGATAACATGTCTGGAATACTTCAAAACTGTAGTGTGAAGAAACCATATTAGGAGATGAGAGTATAAACGATTAGTGTAGGACATTTGGGGCTGTTAAATAGGGTATATTCTCTTAACACCTTCAAAACAAATGTTAGTGCAAAATTCTGAATTACCTTATTATTAAAAAAAACATTTAAGGTACTCAGAGTTTTCATTGTACTTACTAGGAAGGTGAAAAGAATTAAGATTAGTTATTTTTAAATACTTTCAGTAAGCTGACTGCCTTGAAAGGATGACAGGCATTAGCACAAAAAATATCAAAGAGAAGAGGCACTCTTTCATATTTTAACATCAAGTATTCATTTTAAGGAGTCAGCAATAATGTTTTAAGTCAAATCATTCGGAAGATGTTCTTTCCATTGCTAATCCTGATAATTATCACTGATACCCTTGACATGTATTTTTTATGAGCTGTAGTTTAATTTATAAAATCTATTAAACCATGCCTCTTGCCTTCAAGAATTCAAGAAACTGAAGGAAGGCAAGCAAGAATATAATTCAAAGAGAATCTATGGCAAGCATGAGACAAAGAAAAGACAATGGAAAATTGAGGAGCAGGAACTGAGCCTTCAGTATTGATTCATACGACTAAGTTCATCCAAGTAACTGTGTCCTATGCATGCTGTTTATACTTTGCTGGTAGAAATGTTACCCTAAACTTGCAATTCCTTTGTATCTTTCAAAACTGATACATTTTATCACAATGTTTCTCTGAATGACTCAGAACAAAGCAGTGTCCTCAACTAATGCCCTATCCAAGCATGTGAAAAATAACCTCTATATAGGCATGCTCAGACCCCAAAGCATATGTTGAAAATATAGTCTAACTCCTTTACTATATAATAAGTTGAGGTACAGAATCTAGATAAAGAAAGCTGCTTTCAAATCAATTTGCTATGTGACTTCTGTCATTATATATAAAATTCTCTAGTTTCTTACAAAGGCATTTAGGAAATTTAACTGTATCTTCCCACATTTTAACTGTTATGAGAACATAATGAGTTAATATATATAATGTGCTAAGAAACACGCCTTTGCCACAGAATCATCAGTCCTTCCGTTAGCTAATTAATGGATAACTATTGTGTGTTATTAATAATTAACTGTTTCCTATTGTCCAAGTTCTAGGACTGAATCACAACTTTCAGAGCAAAAATAAGATAAAATCTTCTCATACAATTAGTTTGAATGGCAGTAAAGGGAACAATTAAGATGAATTCTGAACACATCAACATTTCTGTCTCCTTCATAGTGATTTCCAGCTTTCCTGATGGGTACATGTACTGGCTAGTTTTGTGAGTCAACTTGACACAGGCTGGAGTTATTACAGAGAAGGGAGCTTCAGTTGGGGAAGTGCCTCCATGAGATCCAGCTGTGGGGCATTTTCTCAATTAGTGATCAAGGGGGTAGGGCCCCTTATGGGTGGTGCCATCTCTGGGCTGGAAGTCTTGAGTTCTATAAGAGAGCAGGCTGAGCAAGCCAGGAGAAGCAAGCCAGTAAGGAACATCTCTCCATGGCCACTTCGTCAGCTCCTGCTTCCTGACCTGCTTGAGTTCCAGTCCTGACTTCCTCTGGTGATCAACAGCCATGTGGAAATAAGCTGAATAAACCCTTTCCTCCCCAACTTGCCTCTTGGTCATTATGTTTGTGCAGGAATAGAAACCCTGACTAAGCCAGTACAGTTAGGGAAATCTGAGTCTCTTAATTAACATATGCTTTCCCATTCTTATTATTCCCACCATGTCACTTTTCCTACCTGCCAATCCCTGCCACTTCTCATTTGCATAGGGTATTTCCCATATCAACAACTGCCCTATAAATGAGTCAGTTTATCCTACTGCCAGATACACAGCTATTAAAGGTATTCTAAGAAAAAGACGTAAATGTACAAGTGTATAATTGCATTTGAGGTTTACCTTGGGCATAAGTATCAAACAATCATCCGTCCACAGTTTTGAGTGCATCTTCCCTATGGAATATCACACAGACATCACTCTGCTATCTTTAAAAAGTATAATGTATGGCAGGCAGCACTGTGCATTCTGAGAGTGAAAAACTCGGCAGATATCATAGCAGGTGCAAAAATTTTGATACCCCTATGGCTCATAGTTGATACACTGATTTCGAAATTACATGAACAGGGTGCCTGCCTGCCACACATTTATTTACTCCCACCATTGTGAACTGTGCCTTGTAATTAATCACACTCGGCACTGGCAGTGTGTGAGTCTGCTCCCCATGATGTAGAGAACAGTTATTTGCCTCTCTCTCACTGGGTGTTTCTGCAACCCTGTTGTGATTTTGTTTCCAGAAAGACTTCTGTCCCTGCTGTTTGGGGAAATGTATCTATAATGTCTTGATCCAAGAATTTCATATTCAACAGATGGTATTCTTGGCTATGGATTCGGTGTAGTTCCTCTGAGCAGAGCTGAGTGCTTAATATTGCTAGTTCTCTGCCAATCATCTTTCAATGTACAAGTAAATCTTGATCAAATATGTATTATTCTAGTGCTTTCACTTGCACCAGTTTGGCATTCTGATCTTCTGAAATGTAAGGATATCACGCAAGTTACTGTAATGTCCTGTTTTAGAAAAGATTCCCAACAGTATACATTTATATGCCTGAACAAATATAAATGCATCTAAAGATGGCAGAGAACATACAATGCTTCCACAGATACCAATTTTTCTGAAAACAAAATTTTCTCTATACTCTTTGCTCTGTGCACTTCACATAATATATATCTTTTCCCAAACCAAAATGAAATATTATAAGGAACAGTGATATGTATATAGTAATCTCTCTCTCTCTCTCTCTCTCTCTCTCTCTCTCTCTCTCTCTCTCTCAGAAACACTGAGAAACACATAAACAGCTGCAACACATATCCCAGCTGTAAAAGTAGGCTTCTTAAGAATAATAGAACAGAGAGTGATACCTAAGAAATCTTTGGAAATAATGTATGCCTGATTAGACTTTTAGAGAAATTTAAGTTGTCATTTTCAACTTGAAATAAATTAAAGCAACTTTCCTCTGCTTCCATTTTACACAAGTTTAGCACCTAAAGGAAAAAGGAAAATTATGAAAGAAAATAGTATAAAGAATTGAGATCACATAAAGTAGGAACTCAATTTGTCTGAGTATATGTGCCTCAACTAACAAGCCCTTCCATGGCTAAGCATGGAGATCCTACATCTGCAAACAAAGTAAAGCTCACAGTGAACTGGATCAACAGATTCAAAGACTTGGGCTTCCTGAAGGCTTCCCTAGCTGGCAAAATCTACTATTTTTCCCTTTTTAACATTGTTCGTTACTTTCTGGAATTTTTAAACAATCACCTTCCTGTTAGGCACTAAATATGTCATCTGCAGGTTAGATTTGGTCATTTATAGAATAAAGCCTGGCTTTTCTGCCTGCAGAAGAAAAGATGACAAAAGGAGTGTTCGCATGTGCAGGGTGTCACAGTGCAGTTTTTGTTTGATCCTCACTTTTATAAGTTGTTAAGATTAACACTTGTTAATCAATTGTGCACTCAGGCAAGCTGACTCAAACACCCTCCGCTTGTGTTTTAAAGTCTCAATGGTAAAGCTTGATAGACATATTTTTAAGTATTTTATATTGGCTATTTTATTTATTTACATTTCAAATGTTATCCCTCTTCCCAGTTTTCCCTCCACAAACCACTATCCCTATCCAGTCCCTCCCCTACCTGTCATCCCACTTCTGCCTCACCTCCCTAGCATTCCCCTACACTGGGGCATCAGGCCTCCAAAGGACCAAGGGGCTTCCCTCTCACTGATGCCAGATAAGGTCATCCTCTGCTACCTATGCAGCTGGAGCCATGGGTCTCTCCATGTGTGCTCTTTGGTTGGTGGTTTAGACCCTGGGAGTTTTGGGGAGGTCTGGTTGATTGATATTGCTGCGCTTCCTATGGAGTTGTAAACCCCCTCAGCTCCTTTAGTCCTTCCTATAAGTTCTCCATTGGGGTACCCATGCTCAGTCAGATGGTTGGTGGTAACCATCCACATCTGTATTCTGGCTCTGGCAGAGCTTCTCAGGGGACAGCTAGCACCAGGCTCCTGTCAGCAAGCACTATTTGGCATCAACAATAGTGTCTAGGTATGGTGTCTGCAGATGGGATGCATCCCCAGGTGGGGCACTTTCTGGATAGCCTTTCCTTCAGTCTCTGTTTTACTTTTTGTCCCTGCATTTCCTTTTGACAGGAGCAAATCTGGATTAATATTTTTGACATGGTTGGTAGCCCCATCTGTCAACTAGAGGTCATGGATATGCTCTTTAATTCACATCGAAGTCTATTAATGCAGTGGAATTTAATTACTGGCCGTAACAAAGAAGCAATCATATAGTTTGCCATATTTAAATATTTACCTGCAATCTGTTCTTATCATCATTGTGGAAAATCATACATAGGCTTCCTTCTTAGCTAGTGATCAATATGTCAAATAGATAGGTCAGAAAGGTTAATGGCATTTATTAATAACCTATCAAGGAAGTTATCAAATCTCTACATGTGATCCCTGGACAATATGCATTTTTCAATATGATAAATGGCAATACATAGAAAAACACTGATTAAGAATGCATGCAATTTTGGATTACTGAGTTCCATACTTATGGTTACTTAATTTCCTCTTTGAAATTTTTCAGAAAAAAATGATTTTAGGGTTGAAATTTTATTTCAGTTATTACAGCATCACAAAATGTGTGGGAGAGGAATTTAAGAAAGCCATAGATCATAACAATAATCTTCTATGACTTAGTAAATTTGATTTTGTGACACAACTGACTTCTCTGAGGAGGTCAGAGGTTTGGAGACTATGCTCTTTCCCAACTCTCTACTGAGAATTAAGCATATTGTAGACAGAGTTGAGAGCTCTTAGAGACACTAAGTTCTCTTCTCTTAATCCTGCTGGAACATTTGCAGCATTGCGAGATGTCTCCTTTGAATGCCAAGGTTAAGAAGGTAATCTTTAACAATTTGAATGACGCAAACAAAAGTGAAGTTAGGCTTTTCACTTTTTAAAAGGATATTGAAAATACTCTGATGCTCTACACAACTAGTGAGGTTAAAGGACACAGTCATGCAACCAAACCCATTCAGGTGGCATATAATAAAGAATAAAAAGAACATGACATTTGAAAATGCTAAAATTTATAATAATTGTTTATATCATCTTATGAAAAAGGACTTAATGAAGCACAGTTTTACAATATCAACCACATACCCTAATTAAACCTATTATTGTTAAATTAGTAAAATCAAATTCTGATAAATTTATGATTTGTCATCAATATCTTGCCTTTCTAAGGTTCTTTTTAAGTTGAAACTTTATCCAACTACCTTTGGGATAATGGAGTGGAAAGAGTTAATGTTTTAAACCTAGTATACAAAGATTTGAGTTTCACCGTGCAATATCATGTATGCTGTGCTTCTTTTGATATTCTTCCAACACACTGTCACATAGTACACCATCCATGCTGTTGCTCCTTTAGCCCACCCCTTGCCTCCATTCTACTTTTATGTCCCTTGTCCAATGCCCTTCTAACTTCTCCTCCTTAACACTTCTTTTCCCTTCTCATAAAGGTCCTCATTCTAGCTGCATGTTGTACTCCCACCCAAATTACATGTGCGTCCTTGCATGTGTATGTACACACACACACACACACACACACACACACACACGCACGCGCGCACACACAGCAGTAATCTGCATATGACAGAACACCTAAATTATTTGCCTGACCCTGAGCTCTTTAATAGAATCATTTCCAGTTTCATCCATTTTCCAGTAGACCCCAGAACTTTTTAAATCAGCTTCTTTGCTTTTAAAATATTAGTAAGTTTCTGAATTATAGTGAAAATATTAGATCATATTTATATAATTCAAAATAATAAAATCTTTTTCATTTTGTGGGGGAATATAAATACAACCTACAGGCTTCTGTTTCTGCGTTGATATGTCCTTCTCACAGACATTGGTCTAATGTTGAGCATTAAAATTAGACCCCAATTTTAAGAGTGTGCTGGTTAGTATTACTCAGAGTGTGTGTGTGTGTGTGAGTGCATTTTGGTCTCCTGTCTGAATTTTAGTTCTGCCAAAGCCAATTCCTTACGTTTTATATAACAAGTTACCTATTTTCTACCTTCCACAAATTAGTTTTTTACCTGAGGTAAGGAGAAAAGAAAGAGAAAACCTTTTAACCAGATTTGTTTTCTACTGAAGATATCACTTACAGGAGGATTTTTATTCTTACTTTCATTTTAAAATAAGTTAGGTAATGGGAAAAAATGAACCTTGATAATGTTCTTTAGATAACCTCACATAATCTCAGCTATTGTGGCCAAAAAACACATAAAAGAACCTAGAATAATAATTAGGTAATATTTAAAGAGACAGAAATATGAAATACAAGCCATTCTAGAGGTGTGTCATTGAGATGCTTGGCCAAGCTACGAGCAAAAGAAATGTAATAGCTACATTATGAGACAGTATATAATGCATCCGAGTTCATTATTATTATTATATTCATGAGATGTAGTAACTAACCATAATAATCAAAATGTGCAAAATACATGGTTATTCATTGTTGGGTATAGAAACTAAGAAATAAAACATGGTCAATTTGGGGAGTAAATACCTAGGATATTAGATTCTGTATAGTTTCTTTGGTCAGAGCTCCTACATACTTCTTTTTTATTAAAAGCCTACTGCTAAAAAAGTATCTCAGAAGAGGATTGAGAAGCACCTCTTCTCCCTGGAAACCACAGACTGGCTTCTTATTTCAGTACAGGGCATTCCTTTTAGGGTTTTTCTTCTTTACCCCAAAATACTGCAGGTTCTGCATGAATCCTGTTGCGGTGACATTTCTGAAATGTGTGACAAGTTTAGTCTTTGTTTCACATCGAAGCTTTCTGTTTCTTCACTTCTGTGAATGAATTTAGTTGGCTATAGGTATTTATTTTTTTAAAGGTAAAAATAGATGCATTGTGAGCATTTTACTTTTACTAAGGAGTAATTTTGTTTTAATTATCAACAACAATTGATTCAAGAAATAGTGTCCTGTAATAAATCTCTAACAAATCATATTATTATAAAACTCTTAATAACACTGTCGACTTACTGGAGGATTGTTGCACGTTCTTTTCATCACAAGCAAAAAAAAAATTTAATATTTCCTTGGATAGTGAACAAATTCTGATATTTCATGATATTAAATAAAATGTTATGAAAAATTCAAATTGATGAATAGCCTTAACCACAGAATTAGTGTCCTAGCTAGGTAAGATTGTTTAGACAAATTAAAGATGGTTGACAGATGTGTGATGAGAAAATAGCAAAAACAAGTGACATTGACAGTCTTCAGCTCAAACACTAGCAATACTCTAAGAGTATATACCCAAGTATATTTTAATATTTTGGTCCAATTTTAAGATTTTTGACAATGTATCTGAAAGATTCAGTTGTGGAAGTAAACTAGTTAATGGTTAATTGAGTTAATTTTAAGGAAGGCTTAGGAGGTAAAGAGCAAAAGGCATGTAAAGTGAGCTTGTATTTCTTACGGTGTATTTACTTTTACTATTGGGTGTTACTTTCATAACATTCAATCTGCATTCATTTTTTAATTTGTTTAAAAATTAACATTTTCTTCCATTGTGTACCAAAATCAGGTCACCTCTTTTGGCTTAAGTGCAACGTAATTGTAGGATATAAGTACATATGGATATAAGCTATGTTAAAAGATATAACCAGTGGTGTCAGACGTCCTGTCAGAATTCTTGGGTATATCACAGTATAATCGTAGTTCAGAGCTTCGGAAGGTCTGTTTGTGGATCCTACACATTATAGGCTGTGATGATCTTGAACTCAAATTGTTTAGTGAAGTTTCCTCTTAAACTGTCTGATTCTACAAAAACTATACTGCTCACCAACAGTATATAAAAATTTTCAGTTCTATATGAATTCAGTATTGCTGTATGTTACGCTGTAGTAGAATATTGGGGCTGCAAAGTAGCATTTAAATGTTGCAATAATCACCAAGTTCCCAATTAATAGTGACAGTGAGCATTTTTGCTTGTGATCGCTCATCATTTGGATATTTTCTCATGCTGAGCTCTATATTCTATTAATTAAAATTGGTCAACATATCCCAATAATTATTATACTCTCTTGCCTTTTCCCCTCATTAAACTTATGAAGCATTCTAGGCTATTGATGTTTCTAATGCTAACAAAGTCAATTTATTAGATAATTTTCATTGTTTGTCTTGATGTTTTTTTTTGTTTTTTTTTTGTTTTTTTTTGTATGTGATAGAAGTGATTCACTCTGTGGTCAGAATGTTTGCTATGTGGTTTTCTTAATATTTTTTTCTAGGCTTGAATATTCAGTCTTTAATTTACCCGAGACCTAGTTTGTTCAGTCTGTAAGGTATAGTTCTATTCCCTCCACCCCCAATTATCTCAGAATATTTATTGGCTATAGTCAACAATCTGTTTCCTACTGAATTCTAATGAAGCTGTGAAAATTAATTACCACACATATGTGTATCTATTTTGTAGCATGCTATTCTTTGTTTATTGTTTGAACATAATACTGATATCAAACTCTTAACCCATTCTGTCTTTAAAGCAACTTCTGACATCTGGCATACAACACTCCTCCTTTTACCAATTTTCTATTTGTAAATTACCTTGCCAAGTTTTTGACATTCAAACTTCAAAATAAAAGTTGTCTTGACTGGCAATCTATAAAACGCATCTAAACTGTGGATTGTTTTAAAATAAAAATGAATGGTACTTGGCTTTGCATACATTGGATTTGGAAAAAAAAGCTAAAAGTGATTCTTGTGTGGGAACTTCTGCAAGCTTCCATATCAGCTTCTTGCTTTGGTCCTTCCCTGCTTTTCTTTCAAGGCTGGGGATGCTGCCTTACTTCCTTTCAGTCTCTGTACTGGCCTTCCTCCATTACTATCAAATATTTAACAGACTCCTACCATTTCATCACACCATTTCCAAGTTTAAATATACTTCAAGACATTGATATGAGAGCTTTTGTCATTTGTATAACTCAGATCTTATCAGCCAAAAGCAGTTACAGCTGCTCTAACCTAACAACCACAGGTACAGGCCAATCCAAACCAGCCACCTTTACTTCTTCCTTCAAAAGAACACTACTAACTCTTTTCTCTTTTATTTTCTAGATCTCTATCCAGGAGCTAACTGGAACCATCTGCATTTTAACTTTCACAATCACATATCAAATTCTACAAGCAGCGTCAATAAATGCCTTCTTTTAAATACCCTTTCCATACTTGGACTCAATTCTACCATAGAAGGCAAAGAGCAAGGAGCACATGCTTCAGACTCATGAAACAGGTTTCCATCATCCCATAATTCTTTTCACCCAATCTTATAATGAAAATTCAGGGAGAGATATTATAGAATACTATATTACAGAAGATTAACATTTTAATTTTTTTAAATTTGAAATTAATTTATTTCATTTTCTAACATCTGACATCTACAGTCTGTGCTTCTCATTCTAGACTTCTGATACAAGATGTTTTGAAAAAACTTGCCTATTCATCACTGGACTTCTCTATACTTATCATAGCAAATTTGTGGTTGTGTGTCTGCATACTCAATAGCATCTCCAATCACTATGTATTTCTCCTCTTTGAGCTGACAATCTCAAAACCTTTTCCTGCTTTTATGTTTTAAACAAAGTTTTATAATGTTTCATCATTAAATAAACAATTTCGTGAAGATTTAGGCAACTCTAATTCCAAGTATCTAACAATTTGTCTGTTATGAATTAAAATAGCTTCAACTATTTATATAAAACTACTGTTTCTTCAACAACTATCTGTGGTGAGTTATGTAGATAGATCCTTTTATAATAGTCTTGCAAGCTAACTCTCCTGGGATCTTTTAGATTTTCATAAAAGGAAATCTATAATAATACAACCTGCAAAAATTATTTTTAAGAGCACTATTGTGACTGTCACTATTGGCATATATAGAATTTGAGAAAATAATAAAACTCATTACCAGTATGTTTGAAAAGAATTATAATGATTTTGTTAGTACAGAGGCACAAACACTGATTTAGATGTGGGACTGGATAAAAAGCTTCAGTACAAGCAATCAGTTTTGGACAGTAAAGCTCTTTGTGTTAATGGCTTCTTTATATTTCCAGAAAGTAAGCTGAACGAACTTTCTATAGAGTCCTTGGAATTAAAAAATACAACTTAAAGAAATTCTTCTTTTCATACTCACAGGCCACAAAGAACAACAGAATGAAGCATGAGTAATATAATCATGTTGTAAATAAATCTACCAGAGAAGGTTATCTTGTGATAGCCTGACTGTAGTATTAGCCAGGGTAAAATGATATGTGCTAAGGGAGTTTGTAACATAAACTTGCTGATCAGTGCTCCACACAGCTAAACCCACAGAAATGGTGACCACACAGACAAGTGTGACTATGATATTTCAGATTATATAAGCCAGATCCAGTGACTCGTTTCATTCAGATAAGATACACGTCAAATAACATGTGCATATCACTTGACCTAAGGACACTGTAGCGATACAGATAGTCCTACGAGATAACTCACATTGCCCAAGACCTGGTCTTGTGTCTCCATAAAGTCTGTCAGAAGCTTGCTGGAGTATTTCACATTGCTTTAGATTTAAAGATGTTTAAAGTCTGCCTATGGAATATATGGAGGTAAATTAAAGAAATAGCTGATGAAGTGATATTCTGAAGATGTTTCAAAGCAACAAAAGGTACAGGACATTGGTAGCATGGCAGTAAGCAGAGCTGCCTTCCAAGTAATAAAAAGAAAGAAGGAAGAAAAGAAGAAGGGGAGGAGGAGAAAATAGACAGTGAAATGAATTCTTGCTATAACACATGTATTGACCAATCAACTTCCTCACTGAATTCAGTGAAGTTACAGATGTTACCTCCAATAAGATGCCATAACCCTGACATCTGTAATTATTTTAAACGTATACATATTCCAGACAGAAAGAATCAGATTCTTCTGTGTGTTATACATATTTTCATAGGAAGAGATTACAGACATAGAAAGTAAGGCTCCAGAGCCAGCGCCCCATGTCTGCTCCAGGTGCAGGTTCAAACCAGAAAGAACCTGTGCCACTGGTGTTCCTGCTTCCCTGGATCCTAGGTGATTGGGCAGATGTTGTTAGAACACCTGGGGGTTGAGATTCCTCTGGGTGTTGTAGGAGTGGGTGCAGAGCCCAGCAGAGGATTGCCTTATCTGGCAACACTGGGAGGGGAGGCCCTTGGTCCTATGGAGGCTTGATGACCCAGGATAGGGGAATGCTAGGCCACTGAGGGTACGTGGGTGGGGAGCACCCTCATAGAGGCAGGGGGGAGGGAGGAGGGGATAGAGGGTTTGTGAAGGGGAAACTGGGAAGGAGGATAACATTTGAAATGTAAATTAATAAAATAACCAATATTTAAAAAAAAAAAGGTAAATAAGACTACAAAGAACTAAGGATTCCTCATTGCTGTAGGGTTAAGTAGAGCCTGATCAGTAGAGCCAGTTCTAGGGCCTCAATTACTCTCCCTTCTTATTCACTCTTAATCTCTAGGTGCTGCTGTCATGTTGCATGGCCAATATACAAACAGCACTGTGGCATTCTTATAAATAGTATCATTCCACACAATAGGAGCACTTTCAGGAAAATGTAAAGGTCATATTCATGAATATAGAATGGACCTGAATAAATCAAAACAAGCAAACAAGAATAAACAAACAGCTATTTGAAGGCAGTAAATTGTTACAAAGGGATGCATGTAACACATAGGAAGCCATCAGTTATCTGCATTTGTCTCTAAGAAAAAGTGCTGTTCAGAGGGTCATGCACTCTCTCTAGTTCAGGCTCCCTTTCTAAGTTTTCTCAGTCATCTTAATAAGCACTCTGTAGATGAGGAGGCTGTGACAGATTATATGTGGGAGTAGGAGGAGAAGAAAGGCCAGTAACATTGTCTTGTTATTCCTATTATTTTCCCCAGCACAAATGGTGAGCAATACATCAGTGGGCATGAATTTGAAATGTACAGGGCCAGTACTGGGTCACTTAAATAGATGAAATTTTTAACCACACAGAAAATCTCATTATTTTCATAGTGTAGAGAGAGCAAAAAACTACTAGTTTTTCTTTCAGGTTACATCCAGTATAATTTTTACTCAACTTCGTTACATTTATTTTTAAATGATGCTAGCAATGTAAGATTTGTTCACTTGAATTACTGCTGGCTTAGGCTGAAAAAGAATAATTACATCCTAAGTGAACAAGTGACTTGTGCTCATTGTTTTCAACTTTAATTAAAATATAACAACACCATTTTCTCCAATTCATGACACCTCTTTTTCTTTGTTGTTGTTGTATGTATGCGTTTGTATAAGCGTATATAAATATACTGCTGAGTCTCTTTAGTGTTGCTTATACATATATGCCATTATGCCATTCTTATTTTTAAATGTAATGTGTGTACATGGTAAAAGACAGAACACATAAACACATGAACACATAAACAAAGAGATTATTTGAGTGATTTCAGGTTAGAGTGGTATTATGGGTTAGTCTGGCCCTGCAGTTACAGTTACAGAATGGAATTAATTTAAAGCAATAAGACACTATAATCAAATAAAAATTCATAAAACAAAATAGTCAAGGGAACCTCCAGAAAAAAGGGACTTGTATATATCTAAATGTGTTTTTAGGAATATGTAGGTAAGTACTATACTTGGAAGGTAGAGATACTCGAAATACTCATAATGTGAGACATTATGCATAGATAATAATATACCAAAATTAGTAGACACATTGAAACATTACTATGTGCACAAAAGGAATATAAGACTATATCTATGTTGTGCAGTAAGATAATCCTACACATAACTATAATATATCACTCATTACCACTTAGTATTGATATGAAGTATGACAGAAGTGATAGAAATTACTATTGTATTTTTTGTGACATATGCATTTCTTTTGTATTAACATAGACAGTGGTCTTCTAAAGAAACAGTTATAGGCTTTTAAAAATATATCTTTATCTGACTACTTATATGCATACAATTGTCAAGGGGCCAGTCTCCATTCAATTGTTCTTTTCTGCGTAAAGTCAATATTTATATTAAAACAGGCAACCATGATCAATTATGTGGATCAATTATGTATTCCATAAATTCTTCAATTTTACTGTGTTTTGTTTATTCATTTTTTAATCTTCTAGAGATTTGAATCAGGATATCATGCATGTCAGGCAAGTGCTCAGCAACTGAGCCACTTTCCCAGACTCTTACATACGTCATATTTGACATCTTATAAAGTCTCTGTTACTCAATATATCAGGATAATTTAGAAAGTATTATACATCAGTCCGCTAACTAGATTAAAACCTTTTTATCTGGGTATGTATGCTATACATCAATGTCAGAGAACTGGTGCTAAAGTTAGGACATGATCTCGTCTTTAAGTTGAAGGATAAGATCTCTCCACTAAAACTTTTTCAGAAGTGTAGTATTAGGGCAGAACCCCTAATCTCCCCAGCACAGCACTCAAGGGCTTCCATAAACTATGGCCCTGTGTATTCACTCCCATTTACAAATATTTATTTCACTTGCTTTATTATTCATCTCCGTCTGTCCACATACTCTCATATTTACACAGCCTCAGGATCCAGCCCAAATGTCAGCTTCTCTATTAAATTTTCTGATTCTCATGAGTAAATTTATTCAGCACATAGATTTTCCTCTTGTAACCATCTTTAAGCACCAAATGAAGAACTTACTGTCTTCTACTTCTATAGTTCAATAAACAATGATTCTCTCCTAGACCAGTTTTTCAGGAGCCATTTCTTTTTTTCCTCTGAAGCAATTGATAGGGTGGCATTCATTCCTTGTCTTCATTCCACTACTAAATAATTTCAGTGCATAACTGAATGGGTGAGTGGATATCAGCTAGCTATCATGTCTACCATTCTTATAGTTGATGTCTCGCCTTAATGGCACCTGTAAAGCGCAACTAAGATAAAACCACTGTGTAAAATGATTCTGATCTTCATGTTCTTCCACATGCTAGTGCCTGCTTGATGGCTGCCTCCTTCCTTTAACTCTGTCTATTCTTACACTCTTCCCCAATATGAGATAGATTCTTCCATGAAATATGCCTGACTCCTCACTATAGGGTGCTGCTTCCTTCTCTATATATTCTCTCAGTGTTAATATTTCTTTATCAACCTTCTTTATCTCCTTTTTGTGTATTATAGCCATGCATATTAAAGGATAATTATTTATGTGTGTGTTCTTATGGATCTGTGAAATGAACAGGTTTGTTAAATATGATATATAATTTTCTTTGTATCTGTTACTCTCCTGTAGACATTGGTGCTATTTATGTACAATGCTCAGTAGAATATTGTTCAATTATAAACTGTCTCTTTTTGTCATTTTTAATAATACATTTCATACATAATTTCTGTCCAAGATGATGTCTCAGAAAAGCGCTTCATTGATTTAGAATTTTTATTTGCCTATAACTATTTCCTTGGGTTTTCATATTAGTTGTTTTATTTTTCCTAGATGAGTGCTAACATATATCCATGTGTGGGTGCTTGATTACTCTAATATTGTTTTCCAAAGAAAACTGACTGGTTAACATTTCTAAACTTAGAAAAATAAATATAGTAAAAGTGAGTCACAATTCTGACACTGGTTTAGTAGCAAAAGTAGTCATTTATGTAAGCTAACCTAAAGGTAATAACATCTAAATTAAGTATTAGCACTCTCCAAAATATAACAACAAGCAAACATCCTATTACTGGTATCTATTATTAATTATAGAACCTCTTTGACATTACAGAAAAAGCTCATTGTAAATACTTTAACTTCAATCATTTTAATGAACAAAAGGGTAAAGAATCTGATTGAAATATGAAAAGTTTATGCCAGGGAGGATGATGGGAACATGTACTAACAAAAGTTCGAGCAACTACTCTTTGCATGAACTAAAGTGTGTGGGAGAAATACAATGAATTGAGCTCTCTCTGCAAACCTACCACATTTTTTTTTTATTATCAGTAATGAATTGATTTGTCAAACTCAAGAGCAAAGAGAATAGAACTACAATTTGCCTGCATTTACCCAAACTATCTTCTTTCCTCTGCACCTCCAAAATATGATTAGGTGAGGATGCTCTTGTCAAAACTATATTATTCAGTTCACAAAATGTGAACCCATGAAACACAGCATCACCTTTTCTTCCTTATCCTTTTCTTTCATATGAGTAAGAATAAGTTAGCTTGTTTGTAAATAAACACACATACAAGTCAACATGAAATGCACGTGACTAAAATGTCTACTTACAGACAGGATGGGCTTTGGATTTTGGAGTGAATAAAAGCTCCACAGTAAATTAATACTAATGCTATGCATTTCCCTCCTCCAGAGTTGGTTTTAAAAAAAAATCTATTAAACTCTATGCTACCTGAGAATGTGATTTGAATTACAGTTGCCTCTGTCAAAGCCCATTGATCAAGGTGACAAGGTGAGTGTCTCAAAGCAAATAAGGGCAAGAAAGGGAATGGAGCTCTTGCCTGGGAGGAAGAAAGCTTCTAGAGACAGCTGCAGTATCTCCTGCATTCTCAGACAAACACTGCAAGACACTCTTCATTGAAGAGCCTTTTACAAACTATGTCCAATATAGCTCTGAATGTGCCTGTATTGAAGCAGTACATTGCAAATGCAAAAGCTAGCAGATATTTGCTCATCTTCATAATTCATATTTACAATAAAGTCAACCAGGAGAAAAACAATTCTTGCTCTATTTTCTAAAAAAGTAATTTTAACTACATATTATTTTGGTATTTTATGTTCTTACAGTACTTATACAGAAAACTGAAGATGAAAAGTATTCAGCATTTTTAGAGGGAATGTTTTCTATATTCTCTATTGATTAAAAATTCTGATTAAAATAAACAAGTCTGAGTTCAATATGGTGGTCATTTTTTTAATGCAACCTATGCATTTACAAAAAGGATTGCCCGAGCAACCGCCTACATATAAACATTCAACATCTAGACACAAATGTCTGTTTTATTAGCTGGCGTCCTTGAGAAGATAACTGGAGCAACTCTTTACTAATGGAGTGGAACATTCTAGAAAGAATTCTATTAAACAAAAAGTCAGTCTTATTACTAGATTTAGCTAGATCAGTGGTGCTAAAAGACATCATCCAGCCAGTTTGCAAGGTATTCATTGTTAAATGTCCATTTAAATAACTGTGGCTATACTGTTTAATTAAATAACTCTCCAAAATTGCACTGTGAAATGAGTATATTAGTCATTCAAATCCTCAACATTTGAGAACATTCAGAGTTGAAACTGACGGTGGATTTAAAAGACTCATTACCATACATGGATATTTCACATTTTTTTAGGAGTGACTTTGTATTAATTTAGCCTTCAGTGGAAAAGAAGATTGACTCTAGTATGAACCTCCTAGCCCTTTTGATGTTTAGCAAGACTGCATTACTCACGTACAGTGTGAATACAAAAGCTGTTATCTTTGTGTTAACCTAAAAATTCAATCTAAATTTTGGGCCTGTGATAGATTTTATACAGCATTTTAGTTCTGAAGAAAATGAAGTCATAAATTCAGTTTATCTTCTATATGTTAAAGAAAAACCAACTAAAAATAAAATTGAAATTTGATATTAATTTATATTATAAATTATATATATGAGAAAATTTAATGTTACATGGATTGAAAATGGTGATAAAATTAGCTTTTACTGAATGTTGGAAAGTTAAGTTCAATAATACAATCACCACAACATACATCAGATACTAACCAGGTGAATAGAGGATCATCAAGTCTCACTCATAAAAAGTCTTCACTATCAACCAAAATTTGGAATACTTTCAGAAAAATTTCGGTACCATCTACTCTACAATCCTTAAGTTAAAACTGAGCATTTTCCTAATGTAAGGTGGCATCTTAAACAAAATGCATCACCACATCATTTTTGCTATTTAAACATGTTATTGTGATATGCAAGGATCTACAGGCTTCTTCTGTTTCTATATTCCCTGCTAGTTTCTTACAAAGAAACTTGGAACATGAGGAGACCATTTTTCACTTGCTTATGTCAGCAATGTGTGTACACATGGGTTGGTCGGGTTAACAGGAGTTTCTTCATGGAGTAGTGTTTTTAGAGTTGGAAGAGCTTTTGCCTGCTAAATTGGCATGGACGTGCTTTATGATGGCAATCAACTCCCATTTTAAAAACCATTGTTTATTCCTAAAAATAAAGACACCAAGAAGGAAAACAGTAGTGTTTAAAAGTATTTATATTTGCTACCAGCTTACCATTTAGCTCGAACATAACAGCAATGAAAATACGTGCATGTCCACTCATATTTATATATATGTGTGTGTGTGTGCGTGTGTGTATACAAATGTGTAGTAAGAAGCTATGGGTTTTCAAAAAAGAGATCATCCATTGTGTCACCACACCATTGCTCTGGTAGTTGAGATATTGCCTAGAATCATATTTTAGAACAAATGTTACACTGAATTATAGGCCTTAAGTATGTTCTGGAAATAGACACATGGCCAGTGTAATTATGGCTTACATGAGTCATGTAGGCGGCTCGAGGCTCTCTTCATTCTATTTATACTCTAGCCTTGGAGCAATATTCAGAAGCAAAAGAAACAGTGACAAAGAGCAATGTCAGGTGGAGTTCACTGGACACAACCTTCCTTCTCAAATGAAGAAAGCCTAGGAAGACCTTCTGCTACTCTGAAAATTCTTGGTGGTTATGAAGGCATGTGCAAGCTGATCAGAATTTCCTTTGAGGTGTGACCTTTCTGGGATATTAAGAAGAATTGAATACCACTTAAGAAAGTGGGCAGAAAATTTACAGCAAAATAATGTACTTTACAAGAAAAATGTCTGATTATTGAATTCTTTGTACTAGGATACGCTTTGTACATCTGTGTGTATATGTATGTGTGTGTGTTTACAAATATATGTGTGTATACCTACATATATATATATACACACGTATATATAAGTTCATATATACATGTGTGTGTCATGTACATATACACATATATGGATACACACACATGTTCTTGTATATGGGTATACAAGATATAGGTATGTGAGAGATTACATAACAAATATATTTCCTGGTCATTTTCTATGCCTTCAATTTGTCGCAATGTTTGTAAAGCAATAATTTGTTGGGTTAATATTATTTCTTTTTTTAATCACTCTTTTTTATATTCCATATTTTCTTTTTATAATAATCTTAGGTTCATATCAAAGTTTTAAGGAAGGTATAGATAAGCAACAAATGTTCTATGATCCTAGCCTAGGAATCCTGTCCTCCACTTTCTTATTTTTTATGAGTTAATTAAATCAACAGTAAGAGATAAGAGTGAGTGCCACATATTCAAAACATTAAAAAAAAAAAAGAAAGAAGGAAAGGAAATCTTGCCCTGTAAGACAGAGTCATCACATTTTTAACTTTTCTTCTTCTTTAGTTTCTCTATGTATAAGTGAATGTGGACTGGATTAAATTATAACTTGTCATAGACAAGGTACATATAAATAAATTCTATTGTAAAACTATGCACTTCTTTGAAGAAGGGATCATGCTATGAATATCCAATGCTGATCTTCAACTAACAATCCTGTGTTACTGTTCTGAGTCTGGGATCATAGGAATGCAGACCTGTGTTCTGTTTACAGTTATGGCTTAGGGAATAGATAGGAAGTAAAAGAAGAAGAACTTTTGGTATTAGTGAAATCTGAAAATTTAATATATTCTTTCTTTTAGAATGGGAAGCATTTTTGTCACGTATACACATTTATTTATTTATTTATTTATTTATTTATTTATTTATTGTGTGTAGGTAATCCATCTTTAACAAGGAGATGACCTTTGGTTGTCAATATTCTGTTTGATCGAGAGGTAATTTTCCAAGATTCCCCAGAGATTTTTGTTTGCCTGTTAAATTATTTGTTTAAAAAAAGTCCTCCTAGACTCAAAAAGAATGAACTAATATATTGATATAAAAATCTTATGTAGACCCTGCTTCTTACTCATTTTTTGTATTCATATTCTTTGCTAGTGTCTTGTTAAGATTTTCTTCAGTGACCTGGCTAATATTTTTTAGTCTACTTCTCAAGCTAATATTTACTGACGATCTCCTAAGTAATGCAATCAATGCAGTGGCTCAAGGCAACAAAATGAATACAACCATTTTTTCAAAGTAAATAAATTGTTATCTAATACCGCTTGATTATCCTTGAAATCTTATACATAAAAATAACTGAATATGCACTGACCATGCAATGATTTTATATTTAGGAATACATTTTCTGATATACATACACACATACACATAGACCGTCACACACATACAGACCCCCCCCCCACACACACACACACACATGCAATCTTGAAATTTAATATATTCTTTCTTTTAGAATGAGAGGCGTTTTGGTCTCTCACATTCTTTATTTATATTTTTTGTTTACATGTAATCCATCTTTAACAACCTTTGGTTGTAAATATCCTGTTTGATCTAGAGGGAATTTTCTAAGATGTGGTGTGTGTGTGTGTGTGTGTGTGTGTGTGTGTGTGTGTAAAATTTAATGAATTTGAGAGTAAGAGAGTGCATGAGAAAGATTGGCAGTAGGAAAGAAAAGGAGGAAATGAAGTGATCATATTATTTCAAATAATATATTTTTGAAATCTAAAAATTCTACATGTTGCTTTCTATGTCTGGAAAAGGGCAGAAGACAGCCAAAACATGTGAGCACTTCTGAATTCCAGGAAGAATGTTGCCTCTTAGTAATGTCAGTTCCATTATTCAGACTCTGAGCATCAGCCATTTTGAACTGAAATTGACATTAGTAATTACTGTAACAGAATCTCCTATACCTTGCATTGCATCAAATCACTGGAGTTGAGTATAGGAGTAAAACTGGCATACAGAACAGTGGCCTAAATTCTTAGGATTCTGAGTGGGACTATCTTCAGCTATTTTTATTTAATGCTTCCTCAACTGTGTCTGAAGTGGAGCATCCTTTGGGAACAGATCTCCACGAAGTCTTTTTTGCATATGTGAGAGAACTCACATCCGTGTTCATGAGGATACTTGGGACAAAGTTTAGAGCTTCCATTTTTCATATTTATTTTCTTTGTAGCTGCTTAGTATATTCGTGAAAGATACCTAGTGATTATATAATCACAATTTTAAGTATATCATATTGCTTTTATATTTTTTTAGTAAAATATGTATAAATTAATAGAATTAAGAGAAAATCTCATTAATGGACGGAATCTCATTCTATCTCTGCCTCTATTTCTTTGTCTCTATCTCTGTCTCTCTGTCTCTCTGTCTCTCTATCTCTCTCTGTCTCTGTCTCTGTCTGTCTGTCATTATTCATCCCATGGCCTTTTTGCACACAATACAAGTGAATTCTACTACTTAACTACCATGCTGTATCCTCAGCTATAGTTATTAGCCTTATTTTAATTTTTGTTTTTATTATTGAACCCTTATGGCATATATTTAATAGCACAGATAGTACCATAGATATGGCAAAGAATATTTGGGCAATTAAGTATTATGCTACTGGCCTAACTAGAACGTATTAAGTCCCACTTCACACTAAATTTCATGTCAAAGTACCTTAGAGCAACCATCATCATGACATTCCAAAACAACAAAACATGCTCACAGGTGTCTGAGACTCTGGTACAGATTAGGATATGCTAGGATACTCCTCTGGCAAGTGTCAAGGCATAATCATGACACCTAACTACTTTTCCACTTGAAATCTCACTTTTATTATAATCCTTTATTAAACAAGAGCACAAAGATGATGATAGGGCTATGCATTTAATTTTTTTCTTTTATGACTCTTAGTATTTAAATAGAAAAACATTCAGTCCTCTTTTGAAAAAAAATGGCCACAGATAACATTTATCCTATGTATCAATGGTATTTCAATATAAAAGAAATACCACAGTAGGACACATCCATGCTCTGATCATAGACCCTTCATTTCATAGAGAGATGGAGCAGGAACAGGAGCAGGAGAAGGAGAAGAAGCAGAAGCAGAAGAGGAAGAAGAAGGAGAAGAAGGAGAAGAAGGAGAAGGAGAAGGAGAAGGAGAAGGAGAAGGAGAAGGAGAAGGAGAGGAAGAGGAAGAGGAAGAGGAAGAAGAAGAAGAAGAAGAAGAAGAAGAAGAAGAAGAAGAAGAAGAAGAAGAAGAAGAAGAAGAAGAAGGAGAAGAAGAAGGAGGAGGAGGAGGAAGAGGAGAAGGAGAAGAAGGAGAAGAAGGAGAAGATGGAAGAGGAGGAGGAGGAGGGGGGAGGGAAGGAGGTGGTGGCAGCAGAAAGGGCTTGCTTTGGATTGTTCTATCAATGCTGAACACCTCAAGTTGATTCTGAGTGAAATTTGATGTCAGCCTTTCAGTGAGTAGTACGTCTGGTGAGTTATATGTTGGTCAATGGTAAATGTAGTAGTATTTTTTCTTGATTATAGAAGAAATATTCATCTCTGATTATAGTCTTCAAATTTTCTTAAGGAAAAGTGTAGCTCTAACTAGACTCAGACTTAAAAGGTGGTTGCAGTCCCACAGTCAAAAACTCTGACCCAGAATTGTTCTTGTTTGAAAGAACGCAGAGACAAAAATGGAGAAGAGCCTGAGGAAAAGGAGGTCCAGTGACAGGCCCAAATTGGGATGCAGCTCAAGAGGAGGCCCCAAGGCCTGACACTGTTGTTGATGCTATAGTGTGCTTACAGACAGGGGCCTATCATGGATGCCCTCTGAAAGGCCCAACAAGCAGCTGAAAAAATCAGATGCAGATATTTACACCCAACCAATGGATAGAAGATGGTGACCCCTGTGGTTGAATTAGGGAAAGGCTGGAAGAAGCTGAGAAGGAGGGCAATCCTGTAGGAGGACCAGCAGTCTCAACTAACCTGGACTCCTGAGATCTATCATACACTGAGCCACCAAGCAGGCAGCAAACACCAGCAGATATGAGGCCCGCAACACACATACAGCAGAGGACTGTCAGGTCTGGACTCAGACAGAGAAGATGTACCTAACACTGAAGAGACTTGAGGCCTCAGAAAGTGGGGAAGCATGGTGAGGTGGGAGGTTGGAGAGTGGGGACATCCTCTTGGAAACGGGGGCAGGGAGGAGGTATGGGATGTGAAACAGTCAGAGGGTGGACCTGGAGGGTGATAAATTCTGGACTATAAAAATAGATTAAAGAAAAAAATGTACATACAAAAAAATGTTCAGGCATGTACTCTTCCATTTTACATTTGTTTTTGACAAAATGCAGTTCTTAACCAGGAAATGGCATTGCATGCTTAAAAATGTTTCCTAATATAAAATAAAATTTCCTACAATGAACAGACTTCAGAGGCCCAGTAGATGCCTGCTATTATTATAAATCAGCTAGAGACTATAATGCCTACCAGTCCTATCTCAACCAAACATTTTTTTATGATTCTTAACCTAATAACCTAAAAAGAAAAAAAGCAAAACCAAAAAAAAAAAAACCCAAAATCATAAAAGATAAAGTGAATTTCTATAGTCGCAGTGGAATACTCTAGAATTCTATGCTTATTTTGACATATTTTATAATTACTCGCTAAATGTCTATATACCCATAATTTTCTCTTATAACACTTATATGTTAAAGTTCTTATCTATATGCTATAGGCTACACTTTCTCTCCCAAGCTGACTTTATGCCCAGTAATTGAAGAGGCATTAATGTTACCTGGACTCTGAGATCTTAGCAACAGGTAGGTGAAAGGAAAGAAAGTTGAAAATTGCAACCCTGACTCTGAACAGCAAAATGAAGACAATTTTCAGTGAAGTCCGTTTAATTTAAAATCTCTTTTCTGCCTCTCAGACAGCCTTATCACTAAGCACTGCTATTAGGGTGGTGCTCACTCCTCCTAACCAGAGGATTGCTCTCTTGGATCTTACAATAATTCAGCTGAGTACACTGGACTGAAGCTGCCACTCTCATATTTATTGCCAATATGAAAGAAAAAGCCCAAGAATATGTGAAACTTCTGGTGTTCTTGTGTCACTTGCCGTAAAGAACAGCACAACCGATATAGATAGATAGATAGATAGATAGATAGATAGATAGATAGATAGATAGATAGATAGA
>JADRCD010186827.1:0-10684 GCA_019843815.1 Montemys delectorum | reverse complement strand
AGATAGATAGATAGATAGATAGATAGATAGATAGATAGATAGATAGAGATAGAGATAGAGATAGAGATAGAGATAGAGATAGAGATACACACAGCATTCCCAGAGGGACTCAGTCCCTGCCTAAAGCACCAATGTGGTGATGGCAATCTTTGCCATGTATTGCCCAAATTAAATTCTAAATTAAGCTTCTCTAACTACCCTGCAGAGAATCCAAGTCAACTTGACTTGTCCAAATCAAAATAATCTTAATTAATGAGAATGCACTGTGTTCACATTATATTGGGGGAGAGAGGCTATGAAGTGTCATGTGAATAAAATATATGACTGTGTGATTGTATCAAATATGGCAAAGTTCTAACCTCTAATGTGGAATGTAGTAGTAGTCTTTAAAATAAACCATTCCTTGTTTGGAAAGTCAGGATTGCAAGGTACACAGTAGCTTTTTAAAATCACCTGACTTCAATTAAGAAGAATCAGCTTCTTAATTGAAATTTAAGAAACAGAAAAAAAGAAATCACAGTCCATTTCCGTGAAGAATAACAGTGATAATAGCTGTTTCTGTGTACAAAGTACTTGCTGACACAGCAGGTGCTGGATTAGATACAGTAATGCCTTGTCAAACTACTGTTATTCATAGAGGTTTTCTGAATGATTTTGAGGAATTATTCCCTAAAAGTTTTCTCAATTGAATATTGGTTGGGTTGTGAAAGAAAACTCATAATATAGTTACTTATAAGAAAGACTTGATATCTCAGGGCTGAGGAAACAGCTCAGTATAAGAAAACTTGTCACACTGGCAGAGGACCAAGCATAGTTCAGTTCCTAGTATACACATGGTGGCTCACAGCTGCCTGGATCTCCAGTTCCAGGAGATATGGCGCTTCTTCTGGTCTCTGGTACATTAGGCATGAACTTGATGCACATACAGATACATAGACATTTACACATACACATAAAATAAATGAACCATTTAAAAGCAAAAGAGAAAGATTTACAATCTCATTGATATCTTAAGACATTTTTGAAAGAAAAAACAAGTACTTATTTTTCTTGAAAAGAGAATGATTTGCAAGGCACATCTTTGTATGCTTGGTTTTGAACTAAATCCTCTTTCAATCTTTCTTTCCTTTGAGTTTATAATTACATCATCTTCCCTTTTTTTCTGTTCCTCCAAACCCTCCTTGAAAAATTTCAAATTCATGGCATATTTCCATTATTATTATAAATATATATTTACAGATAGATAGATAGATAGATAGATAGATAGATAGACAGACAGACAGACAGACAGCCTGCATAGTCTGTATAATATTGCTCCTAAGTATGCATTCAGGGCTGAACACTGGTTTTGCATAACAAATCGGTTTGCTTTTCATGGGGGAAGGCATTTCCTACACTCAGCTGAAGCCTCAGGGGCTTTCCCCTGTCCACTTAGGCATGTCTCCTCTTACTGTGCTTGTTCAATTCATGATTAGGCAGTCATGTTGTAAAGCTTTCAGGATGTAGCTTCTGAAATTCCTAGGAGACACAGTCTCACAGAAAACCAACTCCCTGATTCTCTAGCTATTACAGTTTTTCAGGCCCTCTTCTACAATGTCCTCTGACTCTTCGCTGAGGAGTGTTTTATAGATGCATCCAGTGAGAATGGGCTCCACAACTCTAAATTCTGATTGGTTTTCTGTACTGGTTTCTGTCCACTGCAAGGAGAAATTTCCTTGATGAGGGGTGAGGACTATGGATTTTTAAAATGCTTGTGTATAGACATGAATGGGGTGAATTGATGAATGAATAAAAATATGTGCCTAGAAATATCTGGACATTTAATAGAACTGTGTACAGACTGATCACGCCTTTCCATTTGACTGTGTGTTCCTTTCAGATCTCAGACATCCACTAAGAATTGATTAGACAGAAACATTACGCACACATGTAATCTATCAGTCTATTTAATGTTGCTCTGACAAAATATCTGAGACTGAACACCTATGATAAAAGAAGATTGATTTAACTCTAAGTTAATACAGCTTAAAGTACAGACAGCATAGCTATGACCTCCAGCAAGGATTCTCTGACAATACTTCTAGATGAGAGAGATGCTTGAAAGGAGACAATTGCCACATGTAAGAAGTGGCCAAGAACGCTTGTCTCTCATGAGAACTAATCACATACCCTATGGTCCTTTTTAGCCCCATTTCTTAAAAGTTCACCACCTCAGCTGCACCCCAGTAGAATCCAATCTTCCATTTCATGGATAGTTTGTAAAAAGACCACATCTCACTCAAAGGAGACCTGCAGACATTCAAATCATCTCTGGATGCACTGAGTTTAGCACATTGTCTATAAAACTTTGTTGCGGCCTTGTTTCATGTTACAACAATAAAACCTACTCATCTCCTCAACATTGTCAGAACAGTATAAGCAAAATGTTTCCTTTTAAAACTTTGCTTGAAGACCACAAAGGTACATTTTACAGCAATTACAGAGCCCATGCCCCCCCCCCCCCACATATACACACACACCTACATTCACACACAAACACACACACACAAATACATACACACACAAACCAGGGTTTGTGGGATATATATACACAGACACACAAAATGATATTTTGCACAACCTTATTTTTGAAGTAAATGTCCCTGAAAACAGAGTATGAGCAGTGAGTATGGAAAGTGCATAGGTGTTGTAGTTTTGTTTATTCGTCTTCATTGCAACTAAGTTGGAACACCAGGCTAAATTTGTAAAATCAGTAGTTGATTTGGCACTGAGAGTCAAGTTCCTCTAGAAATCTGAGTGTCTGACTCTCCTACCCTTCTGATTATTAATTTCAGAACTCCAGGGCTTGTTTCTGATGTCCAAAAGATAAAAAGTAGGACAAAGTAAAGGAAATTAGATATTTTAAGTGAACACAAAAACACTTATTCTTAGAAAAATCTGGTACCAAGATATTATAATCTATAGTGGTTTTTTTTTAGGTATTTGGGGGTTTCTTTCTACATGTTACCCAGTACAATGAAAATTTGACTTGTAAACTCGAGAAATAGAAAGCAATATCCTTAAGCCATTCAGATATATCTGATTGTCCCATGATGCACTCCAATATTTTTTTCAAAACACTGGAAATTGTACAGTTATAATAGATGGTAATCATATTGGCGATGACTTCAGTTTTCTGATAACTTTATAGAAGCCAAAATATAGATAACATCTTTAATATAACACACAAGTGTGACATCCCCACTACACGAGAACCTGAAATGACTTGTAAAAATTGTTTCTTGAGATGTTAAACAACTGCAGGATCCACTGCTATGGTCCCCAGTGTCCTGCTCCATTTCCATTTACTTTCTGACACATTATTAAATGAATCATAAAGTGGACTGTTTCCTGGAGCAGAACAGTAGAGGGAAATCATTACTCAGAATATCTTAAATTGAATAAACAAAGTCTCTGTGTATATGCACAACCAATTTAACCACATTGACTCAATTGGTCAATCAATTCAGATTTAAAGAAAGGTCAGCTCAGTCAAACAAGCAATCAATTCTAAGAAAATTAGTAAAAATTTTCATTTCCAATTTGCATGCTTTGGATAGTACAGGAGGTGGAATTATTCTGGAACAAAGGAAATGAAACCTTTACTGTGGGAACATTGGTCTTAAGATCAGTGAATTTTAAGTGTACTCTGTGACAATAATTACTTTATCCTGCCTTGGACATTTTGTTTCTACTAAAAACAAGTGTTAATTTAAACACTAAAGACAATGTTTCTCATTGACAAAATTCAGATACATTATGTAATGAATAAAAATTGGAGAAAAAGGATTTTGTTTTTCTGGTCTTTACAGTATCAGAGGGGGAAAACAAAAGGAAATGTACACCTGGAGAATGATCTTTCATGGGTAGGAAAATATTACACCTAGGAGAAAATTTAAACTGTAAACTTTGGACTTCATATCATTTGATATTCATCCTGGCACTACTTAAATGTCCCACACAGACACACATGTATACACACACATGCACATACTTCTAAAAGTGAAACTGACAAATAACAAGGACAATATTTGATGTATCATACATGTAAGTCAAGCCCAAAACACTATTCACCTGGTCTCTTTCCCAGAAATAGACTTAACTCTAAGATCATAAGTGTTCAAGGACATCAAAACTGGCTCATAATAAAAATTATAAGACAGAACACTCTATCTGTATTACACAGTTTGCAACCATAAATATTCTAGTAGACCACAGAAGATGGCAAGAGACAGAAAACCACTGATAGTATGAGTTGTGAGAATGTGAGATCAGAAAACGTGTCTCTTCTTGTGGTTGGCAGACAGAAAGTAAGAAGTGTGACCACCTAAGCCCCATTTCTTTCAGAATAGAAAGACTTTGGCAAATTTTTTATTATCATTTAATCAAAATAGTATCTAGCACGCCTTACACAGAGTGTTGAAGGAAGTAGCATAAGTAAATGAAAAATGATTGTTCATATTAATATTGTAAGTGAATTAAACTAAGAACTCGACCAACAGGGATGAGGACTTCTGAGAAAAAAAGGAAATTTGCAGTTATAAAAGAAATTCAAACTAATTTTCAAATACCTTAACTGAATATTTGGGGACTTTAAAGACAGGATAGACAAAAGAATGGTTCTTTGGGAGAATTAAACCTGCCCATGACCATTAACAATGACTTTATGTAAAAACTGTGCATTTAAAGTATAAAAAAAATAAACCTGTTCACTTGAATGACTTTAATTAGGTCTTTGGTCACCAAGGTCTATTTACAAACCTAGTAGAGTAGTGAGTAAGCTGGAGATTTAAGAAAAAAATTTTTTCTTTGCAATTTGATGTTTAAAAAATATAATAATAAAGTGAGTTGGAATAAATTAATTCATCATGGGTATCATCTCACTATTTAAACATCAAGGGACATTATTTCTTATCACAGAAAGCTATCTATGCCCATGATAGATACCAAGGACACTATAACCACCACAAGACAATTATTTAATCATATGTAGAAGCAAAAGAAAAATAAGCTTAAAGCCACAAGCAACTGAATTATCTATACTTCTGTAGAAATTGTGTATGGATATGCAAGCAGTTCATTGTCCGAATGAGGACGGTTACTTCAGGTGTTGAGTTAGGTGTGCCTGATTAACCACATGTACAGCTGTGTGGAACAAAAAGGAGGGCAGCACACTCAGGCTAGCTTTCACTACTCCACAACAGTTGTGCTACATTGTAAGTCCACTTTCCTTACTATAGATCAACATCTTCAACTTGTACAAGACTCTACAGTGATTGAAGTCCTATTCATTCATTCATTCATTCATTCATCCACCCATTCATTCGTTCGTTCATTTATTTATATTTTAATTAGTTTCTTTGTGTGGTCTCTTTATGAAGCTGACTTCAATATAGAAATTCTCCTGTCTTTGTTACAAGATTACTGTATTACAGGCACATGCAAACAAACTTATTTGGAGTGTGTGTGTGTGTGTGTGTGTGTGTGTGTGTGTGTGTAAAAAGCTACAGTTTATATAGTAAATGAGCAGAATGTTTCATAATTACAAATGAATAGAATACCTAATTTATAAAATAATCTTGATTCTAATTTCTTTCAGTTAGAGTAATTATAAATTCACTTAAGACACATTCACTCAACTATCTTGTAAGCAATAAAATTATTGTTTGGGCTGGTGAGATGGCTCAGAGGTTAAGAGGACTGAGTGGTCTTCTGAAGGTCCTGAGTTCAAATCCCAGCAACCACATGGGTGGCTCACAACTGTCTGTCCAGCCACAGTGTACTCATATACATAAAATAAATAAAAAAGGTCCAGGCGGTGGTGGCATACACCTTTAATCCCAGCACTTGGGAGGCAGAGACAGGTGGATTTCTGAGTTTGAGGCCAACCTGGTCTACAGAGTGAGTTCCAGGACAGCCAGGGCTATACAGAGAAACCCTGTCTCGAAAAAACTAAAAGAAAAAAATTATTGTTATACTCATAGGTCATTCGTGTCTCAACCACGACTGAGAAGCTTTATGTGGAATAGTTGGTGACAAGCACAGTTACCCAAAACTGAGTAAGGACAGAAAATATGAGATTGCAGAAGGTTCAATCCTGGAGGAAACATATATTGCACCTCCCTATCACTTTCACATGGCTCAGGGATAATTGGTGTAGGCACAGACAGACTGTAAGAGCAAGAGGTGATGAATGACTACAAGAAATCAGTGTCTTCCGAATACATCTGGGCATATCCCAACACGGAGGTAATAGTTGAGCATGAAATCTCACCCCAAGCCATAGCACTATTGGCAATTATTAGTTGCTTGGAGACTAAGGGACAATTTTCTCTGAGAGTGTAACCCCTGGTAAGTCTGCCATACTTCAGTGGAAGATTACACATTCAAGATTACTCGGGAAGCACAAATTGACCTTCATGAGATTAACAATTTGCTAAGTAGAAAGGGGAAATGTGATCTGAAGTAATTGAGGGAAATTACGAATATTATCAAAACAGGGTGTAGGAAACTTTCCAAGAATAATACATTTTTATTTACTTTTTATATCAAAACTACATATAGCTAAAATATACAACTCTCTATGTGAAGTTGGAGATTACACCATTTTGTTGCAATGTAAAACAAAATGGTTAAAAACAATCAAACTTTAGAAAAGATATTTACTTAAATATATGATTAATTTAAATTAATACAATTTAAGTCATCTCACTAGATCCAATGCTAATGATATGTCCTCAAAATGCATTAAATACAACTGGAAAATAATTTCACATCATAAACATATAATGGTTTTACAATATTTTTCAGAAGAAATGAGTTTTCATACTTATTGTTTTAGCAACATGTTACTGAAGAAAATATGAAAATTACCAAATGGTCAGTTTTAATATCATATATACAAGTAACCTTGTATAGATATAGGTTATATTTACAAATACATATATGTACATGCATACAATAACTGAAAAAAAAAGGTCATGGATTTGAGAATCTGAAGGGATGTGTTCATGGGAGAGTTTCAAGGGAAGAACGGGAAGGAAGGAAAGTTGTAATTTTATTATAATCTCTAAATTAAAAAAGAGGAGACTATGCTATCATACAAGAAACCATAGACCATTTGTCCTCTGAATGAAGAACATCTTCAGTACTGCTTGCTGTTCCAAGTTAATTCAGAAATTAGTAACTAAAGACTTTAGAAACAGAAGCAAAAACCCATACATATAAAAATAATCCCAAGAGTTAATGACACAAAGTTAAGGCAGATGGTAGAAATTTGTAAAAGTAAATTCTAAGTCAGAAACTTGGGATTTCTCTGTATAACTGAAAAGGTTACTTCCATTTCCTCCACATCTTATGCTATGGTTTTAGTCTCTTTCCAATTCAAATGGAACAATAAGTTTTAGAACTGCAGTCACTCATCTGTGGCTGCAAGTGTCAGCCTAGAAAGAGCTTCACAATTCTGTGCATCAGTACCTCCTCTGTTTCCTCTACTTGGCTCTGCTCAGTGTATTGTTCTCCTTCCCAGTGACTGCATCTACAATCCTCTACTCAAAGACTCCATCATTTTCTGAAGCACGTTTGTCTGGATGACGGAGTATTCATTAACTTTGCCACTAGATTGCCAACATGGTCGGTGTGAAAGGCTGCCAAGCAATTAACTGGTTCATTCAGTAATTCCCCAAAATATTACCTATATTGATAAGGTCCTTTACATTCTTAATTAAATCAGTTGTCAAATTAGATTTATTGTCCTCAGGAAGCTCAATAAAATGAAATAAAATTTGAGAAAAATCATCATTGTCACTGAATGTCATACACATACATTATGTACTTCTTGATAAATTTTCTTTGCCTAAGATGTTGCTATGTATGTAATAGGTTTATAAGCTTTTGACAAAATGTTGCTTTGATGGACTGGCATGTACAATTGAAAGTTTAACAAATAAAGTAATATTGCTTACATGAACATCAACAGTGAGCTTTACAATAGGTATTCTGTTTTGAACAGAATACACAAATATAAAGATCATACTTGGTACCTGAAATCATCAGATAATTTCATATAAAATCTCTGACTTGGAATTTGTAGGTGTCAGGGATTTTGTTGTTTGCTTTGAAATTTGTTTGAGTATTTTTTTAATGAAAATTATTCATTCTTTGAGAATTTTATACACATATGCAATGCAATTTTTCCTGTCTTTTGGTTGTTTTGCAGAAACAATTTTCTCCCAGTGCTCATAAATAGAACTATCTACTGTATCGTGCAGACATTACAAATTCTTGATTTGAAGTGTATTATCTTTCAGAATTTTATTGATGACAGTTACCAAACAACATTTAAACTTCATTGGATATGTAAAATGTACTAGATGTTTCTTTCTTTGAATTCATTTTGCTTTCTATGCTTGTATTGACTTGTAGGAACTACATTTTTCAGGTTCATTTCTTGTCCAGGCTCTGAGAGGATCTGGTAAGGAACTCCCAGATGATAATTCTACGTGTTGCCACCATCCAGTGGGTGTTAAATAAAGCTTTCCTATGTAACTTGTTTCATTGGGAAATAAACCAATGGAATAAAAAAGAGACACAAATAAAATTTAAAGGATATTTTTCTGAGAGAGCTTTTAAAATCAAACAATATTAAGTTTTACAGTGCTTTTCTATGATCACTTATGAGATGTTTCTTTACAGTGTGAATTTTTGCTAAACCCATACAGTGCATATGTTGCTTTGGTAGTTGAGTTCAATGATATCAGATTCCTTACATGTAAAATGACATGACATTTTGATTGACAGGTATATTGATGTCTCCTAACTTATTCACTGGGATGCAGCAATGTCTTATTTTCATCTCTCATCCACAGAAGTGAAAAGTTAATTGTGAAGTGATGCAGTTAGTGCCCTCATCTTTGAAGCTTTTTATTTGAATTACTATTATTCAAACTGATGTTTATTTTTTAGTATTTTTTCCTATTAGACTTTGCTCTTATTGTCTCATTTGCCATGGTAGTTTAAGAGTAAAATATAAAATGTAAAGAAGTAAGATTTTTACTTAGATCAGAAAAAAAATCACACACAAAAAAATGTGCCACTCTTTGGTACACACAGAAGAGAATCTGGAAAAAATAACTAGGGTATTCTTATGAAAAGCAAAAAAAATTTGAAAAATTGAAAAAGAAGGAATACTAAAGAAAAAACATTTCATGATTTTTAATGTTTTGAATGAAGTATATTTGTATGCTTTTTTCTGAATGAATAAATTTAAAGCAGATCAAGTTTATCTAGTAAAACTATTATCCTGGATACTGAGATTGCTTAAAAATAAAAAAAAATACTTTATAATAGTACTAAATTTTATCCATGTATCATATGTATAAATAAGGAAAATATTAATAGTGCTAGTGTCACATAGTACTTTCACAGTATACATTCTTTGAACTCAGCTATATCCAGGTGTGAAAAAACATTAATAATTAGAAAATGTTAAAGCCTTCTTGATAATCTACATAAATTTAAGCATAAATTGTTCACTTTCTCCTGTTACTCAGTCTTTAAAACACAATTAAAAATTTAATAGCCTATTAGATACCTTGATTTAATTCTCTTATTTTTTTTAAATCCACTTCTTGAAGAATATTGGTTTAAACGACGTTTTCCTTCTTTTCATCTGTTTTTGTTTTGTCTTGTTTTATGTCTTTGAGTATCTTGCCTTCATGTATGCATTAAACTACATGAGTCTCTGGTGGCCGCAGATGGCCAAAGGAAAGTGTCCGATCCCCAGGAATTGGAGTTACAGACAGTTGTGGGCTGCTGTGTTGGTATTGGGATCTGAAGCCAAGTCTTTTGAAAGAGCAGCCAATTCTCTTAATCACTGGGCCATCTAGGATCAATTTATTTTTGAAGAAAAAACAGGAAATAAATACCACTCACCCAAGCTAGAGGTTGAGGAATACATTATAATATCTGAATAATAATGTATCTCGTGTTTCATCTTAACAATCATGTGGAAATTTTTAAAAGGACCTTACCTAAAACAATCAGCTGTGAAGGTTCACACCATCAATCCCAGCATCCCCATGGTGAGCAGGGAGGTTAAATATGGAAAAATTGCTCAGATGGTCTCAGGACAACTAGTTAAAATATGTATTATAGGAGAGAGACCCTGCTTCAATAAGATGGAAATGAGAAAACTGACTTCTCAAAGTTGTCTTCTGGCACGTACACATGCTTCATGGCATGTGAGTGTGCATAGTGACACATACACAGGCACAAGCACATGTATACACACACAGGATACACACACACACACACACACACACACACACAAATAAATATACTGTTCTTTAAATAACTAAGTATTTAAAAGAATACTTACAGATTTTGCTGCCCCTATATTATAATCTTAGGTGTAGGAACTATTTCATGCTGGGTCCTATATAGAATGAAAAAGGTTCTATCTCTGGTTTTTAGAAATCTGCTCCCCAAAGCTGTCACTATCTACAATTGGATTTTACGAAACATATCATCAACCAAAGATCTTGTAGATTCCACAGTGTGTAGTTGCTCTTTGACAACTCAGGGTATTTAAATATTGTTCCTTACAATACTAATTCATGATGAATATAATACATAAGTACCCCCC
>JADRCD010186826.1:0-10006 GCA_019843815.1 Montemys delectorum | reverse complement strand
ACCTACAATATCTTTTTTGTCATATTCCTTAAAATTTATAAAATATTGTAACAATACAAATAAGTATTATAAAAGTTGTTTGATATAAAACAATCAATTTAACAGTCTTATGTAGATGCTTGTCTACAGCAATAGTGAAAATACATTTCTCTCAATATAAATTTTAAATAACTCCAAACATATTAACTGTATACTTCAAAATAATACATCACTACTGGTATTTTTCTAAATGAACATAAATATATAAAGTCTTTTTGTTTGTTCTGTATTTAGTAGAGTTTAAAATCTTGGCTCTTACTGTGGTACAAGCCCAAAATAAGAACAATTTTTGGACACTGGATTTCATTGTAATAAGGCTATACTTCAATGAACCTCACATCATCAAAGGATTTTACCTCCATTGTAGCTAAGCTGAGAGTTGATAGTTCTGCTGCTCCAAGGAATGAATTGTAGGCTCGATTTATAGATACAGACTTCCTGCTATGGTCAAAGCTATTTGACTTGCGTGAGTGACTTTATTCTCAGCCCACAGAGAACAGGTTACATTTATTTAAGAAATGGTGAAGGTATTAAGATGGTCTACCCATAAAGTAATTCACCAACTGATTCAATGAACAATGGTTCTGCTTGGAGGGTGGCACGGACATTGGGTGAGGGTAGGAATTTGGTTCATTAGCTGTGATGATGATAGCATTTCTAATATATATCTATAATCATTTCTTAATAGCTTCAAAAGATCTGAAGTAAATTAGCAGCAGAAGTAAAGACATAGACAAAGCTGTAGTCAGCGCCAAGGGGTTAAGTATATATGTACAGTAAAGTGTAAGAGATCTAACAGATACATTCTTCCACAGAAATAAAAAAGAACGATATCTCAGTTTGTTGGTTGGTTAGTTTGGAAGGTTCTGACTATGTAGCTCTGATTAGCCTAGAACTCATTATATAGACAAGGCTGGCTCAAACTTACAGACCTACCTGTTTCTGCCTCCCCAATTCTGAAGGATTAAAGGCATGTGCCACCATGCCTGGCATAAATTGTTTTTATACAAATTAGTAAAACATTAACAAGGTCATTTAGTGGAAGGACATTATAGGACAATTTTACACATAAACACAGCAAAATATCTTGATGCATTACAAACTGAACTGGGAAATGAGTATTTAACATCAATAAAATTCACAATGCCCTAACCCTGGCATGGTAACTTAAGCCTGTAACACCAGTACTCCTGAAGCTGTGGTGGTAGATCACTGAAAATTCTAGGCCAGTGTGTTCTACACTGTGAAACACCTCAAAATGGCATAAAATACTTCAATGTGGATATATTTTCAGAACAGCTTACATATTTTAAAAGTATTTATATACCCAAAAGAAATGTAGACAATTATATTGGGAGGGGTTTTGTAAGAAAACAACAAAGAGTAAGACTGAATGCTTTGCTTGACATTTGTAACTCTTGTATCAAGTTACCACAGTAAGAGCCAAGATTTTAAGCTCTATTAAATATAAAACAAACAAACAAAAACACTTTATATATTTATGTTCATTTAAGAAAATATTAGTAGTGGTGTATTATTTTGAAATATACAGTTAATATGTTTGGAGTTATTTAAAATTTATATTGAGAAAAACGTATGTATTTCAGTATTGCCGTAGACAATCATCTACATAAGACTGTTAAATTGATTGTTGTCTTATATCAAACAACTTTTGTAATAGTCATTTTAAAGAATATGACAAAAAAGATATTGTAGGTATTGAAGGGGGGTCTCTGGGAGGAGTTGGGGTACAAAAGGAAAACAAGAATGTGATTTAATACTATTTACTTAAAATATGTTTTTAAGTGTTAAAAAAAACATAAAAGTTAGCATTACCCCATAATAACAACTCAGAAAACTAGGAATCAAATGAACATGCTTAATATTATAAAGAATAAAATTTCTATAGCAAACATCATGCTAAGGTGATCCCTACCACAGTTTCAATCAACACTGTACTGAAGGTTCTAGCTTCTTTAGAAAAACAAAGGAAGTTCAAGGACCTTAAAAGGACAAATAAAACTATATTCTAAAATGACACAGCTAGGAAACCCAAAGGAATACTCAGAACTGTTAAGCAATTTACACAGTGCAAGCTCCAAAAATGAACACACAAACAAAAACCCCAGGGTTTTTCTGAAGGTGACTTCATATTTTGTATGACAATATGAATCATAAGTAGTAAAAATTGAAGAAGATAGGATGACTCTTTAAACCAGTTTATTAAAAAGTTGAAGTAAATGGGCCAGTGAGGTGGCTCAGTGGGTAAAAGCATTTGCTACACAAGGTTGGCAATTTGAGTTTGATCCCCAAAAATTCACATTAAAAAGCCATAAGTAGTAGCTTGCATCTAGAATTCCAGCATACCTATAGTGAGGTAAGAGGCAGAGACAGAATTGTTGGGAAGCTAGTCTGGAGTAAACAACATGACAGAAACAGGAAAGAACGGGCTCCCCAAAGTCCTCTCACTTCCATAATATGCTATAGCACACAATGCCTCATATATACGACAACTTTTAAAAGCTAGATTAAGTATAGTAGTAGTACTGTCAATATGATAGTCAAAATGAGGCACCTAAAACAGACCAGATATACACAAAGACAAAATAATGAAGCTTTGAGGAAATAAAAATGATTACAACCTGTACTGGCTAGTTTTGTGTGTTAACTTGACACAGGCTGGAGTTATCACAGAGAAGGGAGCTTCAGTTGGGGAAGTGCCTCCATGAGATCCAGCTGTGGGGCATTTTCTCAATTAGTGATCAAGGGGGTAGGGCCCCTTGTGGATGGTGCTATCTCTGGGTTGGAAGTCTTGGGTTTATAAGAGAGCAGGCTGAACAAGCCAGGAGAAGCAAGCCAGTAAGGAACATCTCTCCATGGCCTCTGCATCAGCTCCTGCTTCCTGACCTGTTTGAGTTCCAGTCCTGACTTCCTCTGGTAATCAACAGCCATGTGGAAGTAAGCCAAATAAACCCTTTCCTCCCCAACTTGCTTCTTGGTCATGATGTTTGTGCAGGAATAGAAACCCTGACTAGGACACAACCTTAGTAAGAAAAATTCTTAAAAATACACCAAGTAGCAATAAAACTACATTACTAAATTACTAATGTACTAATTGCTAAAATTAACCTCTGTCCATCAAGACAGTTTCATTTACTTACTTTTGTTTGTTTTTTTGAGGCAGAGACTTGGGTTTTTTGTTTGTTTGTTTGTTTTGTTTTTCGAGACAGGGTTTCTCTGTGTAGCCCTGGCTGTCCTGGAACTCACTCTGTAGACCAGGCTGGCCTGGAACTCAGACATCCACCTGCCTCCCAAGTGCTGGGATTAAAGGCATGTGCTACCACTGACCAGCTGAGGCAGAGACTTGTAATGAAAGTTTTGGAAAGCCAGGCTAGGCTTCATCTGGTGATCATCTAGCCTCTGCCTCCCAAGTGCTAGGACTGCTTGCATGTGCCACCATTCCTGGCTTGAAAGACACTTTTAAGAGAGTAGAAAAATCAACCACAGAATGGAAGATGCTTACAACAGAAATAACTGATCAAAAGATTATATGCAGGGCTCAGGAAGAATTAGGAAAAAAACTAAACCACCCAAGTATAGAAAAACAGAAAAGTGCATTTAGCATGTTGAGAAAACAAAGTATCTGAAGGCTAAACGTATTTGAGCGCAATAGAGAAAATGAACCTAAGTCCAAATTTAAGAAGTGGCATGCATTTTATAATGAGTAAAAGTATATGTGGCAATATAAGTACTGGGGAGGTGGTGAACCATTCAGAAATTCCACCCTTACACTGATAATTGTAGTTCAGCTATTTTGGAAACTGTTAAAGATATATCCTGTGACTCAGAAATTCCACCCTTATGTATGTATATATACCCTAACAAAAATGCACACATATTGCCTATTCCCCCAAACAAAAGCCTACTGCCCATAAAAAGTACACTAGGTAAACTGTGGCATGTACATTCTGGAACAGGAAACAGCAACAAGAGTAAGCTGAGCCACAACTAAGCATGTTATGGATAAGTCTTACACACATAAAGCTAACATCGGATACAAAGTAATCCATGTTAGACAACTTCATTCATATGTGACTCAAAAACAAAACAGCACTGTGTTCAAGGATACCAATTTTGATGGTAAACAACAGAGAAAGCAAGAGTATTTGCTGAAATAGTCATTAACTGCCTGGTCTGTTTTCTAGTACCCCATTTTGATTTTGACCATCTTATATTGGTAGTACCTACTGCACTTGGGAGACTCATGAAAGAGGACTCAAGTCAAAGCTGCCTATGTAGTGGGAAAAAAATTTCAGAAACAGAGAGCTCTGACCGACAAATCTAGATTAGAATGCTACAAGGCTATCCTACTAACCCACTATCCCATAGTTGTTTTCTAAAACTAACAAAAACACTGTGGTCCAAATGCTTTAATGCTTTTTTTTTTTTTTTTTCCAGAGCTGAGGACCAAACCCAGGGCCTTGTGCTTGCTAGGCAAGTGCTCTACCACTGAGCTAAATTCCCAACCCCCTCAAATGCTTTAATGCTAAGGATCCTAAATGAAAATATCTTTTGAAAGTTTACCTAATAGTTCAATTTTTCCTTAAGATTTAAGTAGGTAACAATGAAGATGAATAGAAAGTATACTACAGTGCTAAAATGGTTATGGCCTGTGAAGAGAGTCTGCTAAAGTTCATAATGACAAAGGACACAGGAAGGAATAGCGAGACAGAACGCATGATATAAACTCAATATTGTCAATTAATACAAGCCTACAAAGTTGAAGAATGATGATGAAATATGGATGTTTAGTCTGTAGGAAGACACTTCCCACATGAGGAGTTAGGATACTTTCTGATGACTCAAAAAAAAAGTACATGGTAGTGGGCAGTTTATCTGTGGGTTGAATATATCAAAAGGAAGAACTGTGTAACATCCAGAAAGAACTAGACATAAGTAGCTGGAAGCACAAATATTAGAACCTTAACAGAAAATTTACCCCAAACAGGGAAGATAAAAGAAGGTAACAGATCACTGTTGTCATTCATTGAGCCACAAAAACGAGGAGGAACTAAAGTCTCAGACTGTGTCTGAGGGAACTTCTTTTGTAGAAAGAAAGGTCCTTTATCTACGGGTTTTCTATCAGCCATGCATGGTAGTCTTGCATATAGTCCATGCTTTGTATAATGATATTGAGGAATGAGCTATCTACTGTAGTAGGTTTTGAGGCTGATTCAAAAGTTTTATCCCAACACCTATAACTATACTTCATCCCATAATGCAAGTTAATAAAGACTTTAAATATAGCACTGTATGCTTGCATATATCTTCAGACTTTCTGTGTAATAGAGAAAACCAGCCATGGTATTCTTCCCACCTCCAGCTGGGATTTGAACCTAGGGCCTCAAACGTGGTCAAGGCAAGTACTCTACCACCAAGCTACATTTCTAGCCTTGGTACTCTGGTTCTGAACATAGTTCCCAGGTTTCCAGTAGAGGTGTGGAAGCATTCCCAAAGGATCTACAGTGTGAACACTGCTTTTATAATAGTTCTAAGACACCACTCACTCTTTCCACTTATTAACATTTACATTAATTAGTTAAAAGCAATAGTGGGTCAAACAAACTGTTGACACCTCCACATGATCAAGATAATGGTGTAAAACTGGACAACTAATATAACTGTCTTTCACAGTTTTTAATACCATGTATTCACAGTTAAAAATTAGTTTTGAGCATTAGTTAAGTCATGTCATTGTTAACCCTTAAGAGCTTGGTTCATTGTTTCTATTTGTGTATGATAAAGTGACAAGTGCACATGCTGAGGGTTGTCCTAGTAAAGTGTTTGCACAACTACCTGAATAACGAGCTGAACAACTTAGCCGCCTTTTTCTTCAAACACTGGGATATTTGACCAAGTATAACTACTCACATACGAGTATATTGCATAGATTTTGTTTGACACTATTTAAAAGGAATCCATTATTTCAAGTGAGTTTTTGTTTTTGTTTTTGTTAGCAATAACACTTTAAGCTTTCTAAGAAACTATTAGAATTTTGGAAAACTGCCCTGAAAGCCTTCCATACCACATCAATGCCATCAGTCAAAATTTAGACAGAAGATGCTGAATCCCAACCCCTTTAACAAACCTCAATCTCCAAAAATTCATTATGATTCTTAACAGCATAATTACAGTTATGAAGCAGCAACAAAATAGTTTTATGGTTGGGATCACCACAACATGAAGAACTGTATTAAAGAGTTACAGCACTAGGAAGGTTGAGAAGCACTGCCTTAGATGGTACTAACAATGTAAGGGAGACGATAGGTCTGATTGTCAGGAGAGTGAATTTTGGGCTACCACTAATCTTCAGTTAGACTACTAACAGAACAGTAGTGTAAAACAGTCAAACTGAACTGCCACCCAACACTGGAACAGCAGGTAGAATTCTGTTTATCCTACAATTCTAGATAAAGGTTTAGTCTATCCTGCAAGGAAGTTTACCTACAACTCCCCCAGTTAAAGGTATAGTCTCTAAGGAAGTGAGAAGAATACAGGTTACCAAGGTTATGACTGAAATTTGAATATATAAAGTGTACTTTATCTTAAAGAAGACAGAAGCATTGGAAAGAAATGTAATACTAACATGTTGCTAGGTTAATATTCCATGGGAAAGGGCAGCTTTACGATAGAATTGACAGTTACTACACAGTAACTAGTTACTAGTGAATGGTATCTGTATTTAAAGATCAACAAGTACACATAGACAAGTATTCTAAAATTAGTTTCCACATAGCTTGGTGTTTTAACTTCCATTTCTCCTTTGTATAAACATTGTTTATAAAGAGGCAGCAAAACCAGAATCCTGTCTGACAAACATCTAAGAGTCGTATGTCTACATCTTAGAAGATACCTTCAGAGTCAGTTATGAGCAGAGATATAAGCATTACTCATGATAGATACTGAGAACCATAACAGGTATTTCAAATAATAAAGTGGATTTGCTAGGAATGTAGCTCATAGAGCAGAATGAAATTGATACCTCAGTATATTTGACCCCCACCTTTAAAGATTCAACCAAAACAGAAACTTGAAAGGAGGATTATCTGACAAGGAAAAACAGTGTATTTCAAATGAACATTGTTCACCTGCATAACACAAGAAAGTTAAGTCAAGGCCTAAAGAAAGAGATTAAGAAAAAGGTAAGTGAAGGCTGATCAAAAAGTGGGCCCTGAACAAAGTTTGAACATGTAAGGCAGACAGGCACGGATGACTGACAGAGCAGAACAATTCCTGGATGAATGAGACACAATGGTGTGAAGTGGGACTGTGACACATTGCAATATTAATACATACCGAGACTGAACTGCGGGTAATGCTCATAAATCTAACTGCAATTAGTACAGGTTTCTGGATTAGGAAGGACATGAAAAGGAAAGCAGAAGGTTAGAACGTACATGGCATTGCTCCATTAAAGAGAAGGCTAAATCTTTCAGTGGAATGAATGTATCCATTTTCTGCAGTACTGAGGAGGAGATGCAGAGTTTTTCCACTTGCTTTGAAATAAAGTTCTGCAGTAAAGAAGCTCTTCCTTTCTTTCCTAGGTAGGTACTAATAAATTAAACTTCTGAACTAAAATTCTTAATACAGAAAATGTTTCTGTTCATAGTCTCAGGGATCAACCTTGTCTTAAAGACAAGCACTCTACCAACTAATGTAGCACCTTAAGCCCAAATTTCACTTTTAAGTAGTATTTTCATTTTTAATGTCTTGGGAAGAGATTTAGATAGTATCCTATGATGAGTGTGTGAGTAGTTTTATGTCAACCTGACACAAGCCAGAGTAATTTTCAAAGACAAAATCTGTATTGAGGAAAAATGTTCTTTCATCAGATTGGTCTGTGGGCAAGCTGTGGTACATCTCTTGGGATTGCTGACTATGTGAGAGGGCCCAGCTCTTGTGGCTAGTATTACTCCTGTGTAGGTAGTCCTGGGCTCTATAACAAAGCAGACTGAGCAAGCCTTAAGGGGCAAGCCTTATGCAAGGAGCACTTCTCCCATAGTCTCTACTTTAGTTTCTGCCTTTAGGTTTCTCCCCTGATTTCCTAGAATAATGGACTAGAAAATCTAAGCCGGAATATACCCTTACCCCACCAATTTGGTCATGGTTTTGTGTGTGTGTGTGTGTGTGTGTGTGTGTGTGTGTGTGTGTGTGTGTGTGTGTTTTAAATCATAGTAATGGGAATCCTAACTAAGACAATGAACTTTATTTAATGCCTGGGGGAGATTATGCTTATGTTTGTTTCTAGAGATCATCACCTAACCCTACCAACAGACCTCTGTGGAACATCTATTCTGTGCAAGGAAGCTTAAATAAGAAAGGAAGAAGCAGTTATTTCAGCATCAGTCTAAATACAGATTACAATGACATGGAAGAAGCGCTTCTGGGCTCTAGAAAATATGAGTAAGAAAACTGGGAAGCTGGTGTTTGAGAGATTTGCTGGGGACCTAAAGTATGTGCCTGTTGTGATAATGTTATCTTACAGAAAGGAGGAGCAACAAGTAGGTAAAGGTTAAACTTTAATCTATCACTTGTTTACCAGAACCTCAGATCCTACTGATTCTTAGTTAATGGTAGCTGGAGTTATCTATATAATTGCTGGTCACTAGTTTCAACAGAAGACACTAAATACAAAAGTCAGTAAATGAAAAAAAAATAAATTATAACTTGGTAGGCTCATCTCAAAACCCAACAACAAATCCTAAGTAAAATCTTTATTTGATCATAGAAGACTCTTAAATGGAATTCTGCTTCTGTATGACTCAAAAGTTTTAATTCATAGTAAGTTCCAAATGATTAAGTTTTCTACTATCAGGAATCTTGGAAGGACCACCAAAAATGATTTGGCTCTGAGTAGGAAAAGATAATGAAAGGATGTAGAGAAAAAGTTAAGATAAAGTTAAGTTTTCATGTTATGGATAGGTAAGGTAAGCAGGGGAGATTATAAGCCACCAATTTTTATTCAAAATATTTTTAAATTCTATACATTAAATACTCTCTCTATACACTATCAGATATTCATAGCCCCGTGTTCCTTCTGAGAAGTTCCTTCTGTGCATAATCCATATATGTCACAAACACATACTTAAAAAGAAGTCACAAAAAGCCTCCCTCTCCCACCTTTTCACTGTGTTCCACAGTTTGCATCTTACCATTGATCTACGAATCAGTGATAGTCTGGTCTTTGCTTTATTTTCAGCAAATTCCAGGCTACTGATGTCTTTGAGACGAGCCTTGTATTTATTCATTTGTTCTACAACTATCAGTTCCACACATCTGAAAAAGGGAGAAAGAAAAAACTGTTACAAGCAGAAGTAAATCAAATGAAGTGTTGTAACTAAGTGTCCTAGACAGTTTTGGGATGAAGGAAGCATACTTTATGAGCTCTGAGAAGATTCAGAATGGTGGTTGACAACTCTGTCTGCATTTTATTTATTTGTTTATTTATTTATTTATTTTTGGTTTTTCAAGACAGGGTTTCTCTGTGTAGCCCTGGCTATCCTGGAACTCATTCTGTAGACCAGGCTGGCCTCAAACTCAGAAATCCACCTGCCTCTGCCTCCCGAGTGCTGGGATTAAAGGCGTGTGCCACTACCACCCAGCTCTGTCTGCATTTTATAAATCAACTACAAACAGTTACAAATCCTAACACTCAGGCTATAATCCCAATCAATTAATAAGTCAATTAATGAATCTGGGAGACAGACTCACGTCCTTACATTTCTCAAAAGTTCCTCCTGAAGTCAGATTTAGAAAAAACACAAATTAAAGAAAACTGTTCAGGGTGAAATATGGGATGCTGAACTATTACAACCAAAGGGATTGAGTGATGAGATCACGATTAGACTATATGCTTTATAGGTATGGATGGATGGATAGATAGATAGATAGATAGATAGATAGGTAG
>JADRCD010186825.1:27135-42689 GCA_019843815.1 Montemys delectorum | reverse complement strand
GAGAGAGAGAGAGAGAGAGAGAGAGAGAGAGAGAGAGAGAGTAAAGCCACTATTCTTAAGTCCAAAGGAAGATTTCCCAATATGCTTTATAAAAGGTCTATAGGAACACTTCAAAGATGCTAATTATTACCCAACACATTATATACAATCAAATGTTGGTGGACATGTTCAGAAAAGATAGACAGGTTGTATGGCTAGCATTTAGTGGGACTCTAACAAGTACTGTAAATGACATAGTGACTCTGACACAAGGATTCATTTCCAAAGGTCCTGCATTCCCTAGGGTGACCTCCCAAAGAGTGCATGCTTTGTCCTCTGTGTGGTATGCCAGTCTCTTATATGACAGTTTTACAAGAGCTTTGCAGATCTCAAGTGGTAGGATTTGTCCCTGCAGATCCCAACACCGGTCACCCACAGGAGACTCGGTGCAGGGGCTCTCTGTTGAAGTGGAGAGATGGAGAAACACACAGAGCCCACAATGGGGCCCATTTCTGGAGAGTTCACTGCACAGCAGGGGACGATTTCATCCACAGAAAGTTATTCTAGAGTCAAGTGGAAGAAGCCCCCTTATTGGCATGAACCAGCAGAAAGAATTTCATCCAGTAAGTAAAAGGTTGATGCTTAGTGCATGAATAACCTAGAAATGGTTTTTAATCATCCACAGCATTTTAGACAGAACATTCTGGCGTGTTTTTACAATTAGCCCAGCCTTTCTCCTCAGAGAACAAAAGCAAACTTTAGTTAATGCTCCTAACCCAAATCACAATTTTGGTAATCGACACACTTCCCTTTCTCTTTGTACCATCCATTAGAAAGATAATTGGCCCTGAGCTGTATCTCAGAGCAATCATCACCAGCAGCACGGAGATGTCTGTGTGTGTGTATCAGGGGTGAGGGTGTCAAGCCAAATGGCGTTTGAAAGTGCCTAGGAAGGGCTCTGCCCCTAGAGCACACTTACTTAAGGCCCACAAATCATTTCCATCTGAGGGAAGGGTGGGGGTTGAGTGTGACAGGAGGGGAGGGGGTCAGGCAGTAATCTGATCTCAAAGAAAATTGTCACAATTACCACCTGTGCTGGTGGTCTTGGCCCAAGTTCACACTGCCTGGGAAGAGAGACAGACTCTACTCTACAGCTCTCTTTCTGGTCCTTGGAGGTGTAGCTATTGTGGCTTCAGGCCTGTCTGCGGTAGCAAAGCATGAAGTCATGCCACCCATGTGGGAAGAGCAAGCACGGGACAGGAACACCCCAAAGCTACTCACTCAATAGCCTCACACATCTCAAAGGCCAGTAGGGCAGGCGTAAATCTGGCCCTAATGATTTATGTATGCTCTACATACATCTTCCTGTAACTTAGTTCAACACTAAATGCTGAGGTGAACAATTCTTACAGATGTCATTTCAGATCAGGATCAATTCACCTTAAAACAGAAAAGCCACCTGTTTACTTGACTGAATTACTTGCATCCTTTGAATCTGGGTAAGAGATCCTCAGTGAAGATGCTCAAAGATGATGATGCCAAAGGAAACCCTGTCCAACCCTTAGGCAGAGGGGAGGCTGGGGAAATGTCTTACAGGATAAAGCAGTTGCCATAAAAGTATAAGGACTAGAGATCAAATCCCCAGAAAATCTGTAACAAGCTGAATGGCGTGGTAGCCGACTATAATCTTAGCATTTGGAAAGCAGAGGCTGGGAACCTACATGGCAAGCCAGCTAGCTGGTTAGCCAAAGTATGGTGAGCTCCAGGTTCAAGGAGAGCCTGTGCCTGGGCCTCACTGTTCAAGGAAGAGTGTTACAGAAAGGCACGGAACATTAGCTTCAGGTCTTCATTCTTGCCTGTGCACAAATGCGTGTGCACATTACACTTGTGCAATGACACTTACACACAGGTGAACACACACACACATGTACAACACACACACCACACGAGCAGAAGGGGTTAAAAGAGATGAGTAGTCATGGTTTGAATCTGAAATGTCTCTGGAGGTTGGAGTTTTAAATGCTTGTTCCCAGCTGCTCATGCTATTTGGGCAGACTGTGGAACCTACAAGAGGTGTGGTCTCGAGGGTACAATTAGGTCACTAGGAGTGATCCTTTGAAGGTGGTCCTCAGTCCCCAGTCCTGGACACTCTCTGATTCCTAGCCCAGTTTGATGTGAGGGGCCTTTGCTGTGTCCTCCCACGATCATGGCCACGCCTTCCCATAGGAGCCCAGGTGCTTTCTTCTGGAATTCACCACAGTGTCACAAAAGAACTAGTAGAGGCCACAGAGGAGCAGTGTGGCCAAAGACGGGTGGGGAAATGGAGCCTTCAGTTCTACAACCTCAGGCACTGGGTTCTGCCCATCGTGGGCACGAGATGGAGAGAAAAACCCTTCCCCAGAATCTCCAGAGGAGAACTCAGCACAGCTCATATCTCAACTTCAGTTTTTACTCAGAGCAAAAGCCCAGCCCTGCCATGCTGCAGACTCTGTGAGTTGAAGAAATCCAGTCCTGCACACGTGTTGCTTTGAGCTAATAAAAGCTGAGCCATCCATCACTCTGTAGTAGATACTCATTAGCTGCTTTTTCTCCCTGCACTGTTAGCCTTCCTAACCTTCAGGTCCTAAATCCACCACTTAGACCAACCAGCGATGCAAAATATTTGAAAAAGAAATGTTTAACTTTTACTGAAAGTGTGAGGATGTATCTCCATCATTCCTTAAACAATCCAGTATAACAAGATTAATGTTCCTGCTATTATGCATTGTAAATCAGCCAGATGTGATTTAAAGTGCAAAGAAAGCTCTGGGTAGGTTCTAGGCAAACATTTCTTGGTATCACCTACAGGACTTGGGCATGTGTGCACTTTGGTGTGCTTCTGGGATCCTGGAAGCAATGTCCCTGGGACACCAGAGCCCACTGTGTTAGTCCATCTCTCTCACTCTGATTCTATTTTTGATGTACATACGATAGAATGTAGCAAGACATATAAGAATAGTTTCATTTCTCTAAATTTACAAAAAAAGGAGAATATTTCACATGTTTTAAGGTAAAATAATATTTAACCAGCTTTTGGTGAATAAGGCTTTGTGTCTTTAACAGCCAAACAGCTTGGTGCCTGCATATAATATATAGATAGCGACTCTCAGACATGTGCGTAGCTCTCCACCACAGCACCCAGCAGCTTCTGATTCTTAGGTAGAAGAGCAGGGCCAGGGCCAGAAGGAGGCAGGTGAGGCCTTCACAGAGTTGAAGGGAACATGCAAAACTCAATCTCCAAAATGAATGCTAATACTTAATTACAGGGAAATGCACACTATAAAATGTACTCGGTGCACAGTTCGGTGCTGGTAAGCATACTCCACTGTCGCACAAAGACCACTTTCATCTCCTCCACCTCTGTGTCCATGAGGAACAATCTTAGGAGCAAAGGAATACCGAACAGAATGTATAAAAGTTTCCCAGGCATTCCCCTCCCCCCTTACTTAGTCACACCCCTTGTCAGCGCCCACCCTACCAGTGCATTTGTTAGAAAGGATGGGTCTACAAAGACATGTCATTGTCACCAAGTTCACCAGAGTTTATATAAGCACTCACTCTGGGTGTTGTAGGTGCTCAGGTTTAGACAGATGCATAATGGCATGTGTCTACCAGAACAGAACCACACTGAGTAATTTCACTCTGCGTAATTACATAAGCCTCTCTGTCTCTGTCTCTGTCTCTGTCTCTCTGTCTCTCTCTGTCTCTCTCTGTCTCTCTCTGTCTCTCTCTGTCTCTCTGTCTCTCTCTCTCTCTCTCTCTCTCTCTCTCACTTTTCATTATTTCCTTCATTTTATCCTTTCCAGGGGTGACATTTTGTTGGAATTACATAATGTGGGTATTCTCAGAGTGACTTCTTTCACTTAGCAACATGCATTTAAGCTTTCTAACACAACCTTGCTTTGTTTTCAGTATTGGCAATGAAACACGGGGCATTACACAAGCAGGGCAAGTACCTGACGAGTGAGCAATATGTCCCCAATAACTGTTAATGATCAGAATGAATACAAACATATCTGAGAAAAATGACCAGAAGGTACGTAAATACTGGATCCCTGTATGTCCACGCACCTTAACTCATTGTCTTCTTCGATAAAGTCACATGTCTGTCCTCTTAAAATCAGGGTATCCATTATTGGTTGTTTGTTGCCAACATATTTTTCTTATTTTGAGTTAGCTGTGACAGCCTGGGAACACTCTTTAGGCTACATGCACACTGCCTAAGAGTGGGGTACATTCTTTCTCGTTCCCACCCCTCCCCGGCTGGACACTTCTGAGAAGTTCCTAGGTGGTGGGTGGTGTAGATTACAGCTGAGAAATTAGTTCAGATCATGCAAATAAATAAGAGGAATGGGGAATCAGCATGGGGCTCTGTCCTGGCTTCCAGCACAAGCTCCCATCCCTGTTTCCAGAGCTTTTACTGGCATGACTTCAAATACCTTCGCCCTGGATCTCAGCAGTGAAGTGCCTGCAGAGATGAGAGAACTGCTTAGTGACGAGGGAAAAAGGCAGAGCCTGGCGCCTTCACCAGCTGGCTCTTCTTTCTGGTTTTCTCCCCACCCACAGGGTGCTGTGAGGCTGGGATCAAATGGCCACAGGCACTGGCAGGTGCTTATTCCCTCCCATAACAAGGAAGGACCGAGATAGGTGACACCTCTGAGAAGGCAGGCAGGGAGCCTCTTTTCTGGGTGTTGGGTGGGCAGCTTGGGTCTCCCATCTTAAATGGGCTGGTAGATGGAAAGAAAAGTACATTTGAAACTGATTCAAGGAGGGACCTCAGCCAATGTCACTCCAATCTCCCTTCAATGGAAGATGATCTCTAAAGGTTTCTTTAACATCAGGAAGTAATCTGGTCACTCTTTTAGGGTTTGTGAGTGAAGGGGGGAAAATGTGTCAGGTCTCATTGTAATTGTTCTAGAAAGATGGAGGGAAAGCTAAGGAGTAAAGGTGGTGTAGGACCAGAGAGAGAGAGGACAAAGGAACTTGAAAGCCACTTGTTGGCACTCAAGTCAGAGGCTTGGATGTGGCCCGATCCTTGCCAGAGTGTTTAGGTGCCATAAAAATCCTGGGCTCTTAAGAGATAAGAAAGCTTGTTCCCATCCTCTGGGGGAGAGGATGGATGTTCTGAATTAGATCAAACATCCATCCATGAACGATGAGGGACAAACACTCCTCCTTTCCTGTGTGGGTCCTCCCACATTTATCCTGGATGAGTCAGTTTAAAAGAGCACTTCACTGATCCTCATCATTGGTCTCCTGGAAACTGCTCAGCTGATGAGTGGGGACTGGTCTTAATAAGGTGATGGATGGAAATCATGTAAGCCCCAGTACCGACCAATTGTCTATGAGCCTAGACTGACAGAGAACAGTCCCTGGACTTTATGTCTGGGCTTTATGTCTGCTGTGAAGAGTGGATAACCCTTGAACTTACTAAGGAGAAAACTGGGCTCATCAATTTGAGTCCCCTGCATAGTCAATAGTTGCAACTAGAGATAGATAGAGCTATCCAGGTGTTTGGCCTGGTCAATACCCTTCACTGGCTGACAGAAAATAGATGGGTTTCCTAGGACAGACCAGGGTGCATGGCGTGGGGAATCCCAGGGCCTAAAAGATTGATGAATAAAATCCAGTTGAACAGTGAATGCAGCAGTATTTGAAGGCTTTCTGTTGAGAAACGGAAGATGTTGGGTTGGTTGATTGGTTGGTGGTTTTTACCCAGGGCCTCGCAAACATTGAGCAAGCACTCTACAACTGAGAAATATTCTCAGCCCTGGAATGTTTCCCATTATGGATTTTGTAGTTTGTGTGGGATACAACAAAAAGGAAAAGCTGGGCTTTGGGTTTTCTCCCTATAAATGGTTATTAAGAAGACTCTTGGGGTCTAACTTCAGCTAGCTCCTCCTTAAGGAGGGACAGTGGGAAACTGGAGTTTCACACCCCATGGTGTTCTGTGGTTTCTCCCTGCATGTTCCTGAGGTCAGGAGACATGAGAATGAAGCCGTATCTCCTTTGATGTACATGGAAATGATGTTCGAGGGAGTCATCAGGAACCCCCATTCCCCATTCCTGTGCCCAAACTTTAAACCAAGTTTTGTGACTGCATGATTACACCCCTGGAATCTGGGATTCTTTAGTTTTTGCACTCCAGGCCTAGCTCCTAAGAGATCAGAGTGCAGGATCCCTTTTCTTGCCCAACAGTTTGGACTGAGACTAGGTGATCAGAAGAGGTTGGTATGTAGATCCTACTGACAAGGGAAATGTGATGCATTACATCCAGGCCCAAGAAATTCTATACATGTTGGTGTGTCCTAAATGAAAGTGACTCTGCTTACCTCTTTGCTTGATTTACATACATACATAAATAAATGCATACACATACACCCATATGCGCGCGCGCACGCGCACACACACACACACACACACACACACACTGCAGATATTTACCCTGGCTCTATACAATCTGTTTTACTATGTAGCACTTCTCTGGAACCATCCATGGAATAGTTTATGAGTATCACCAAGATGAGTTCTGTTCCTGACTGAACTGCAAGGGCAGGGTAGGAAAGGGAAGAAGGGAAGCAGAGCAGACCCGCAGGTGTCCTCCGTTTCCTCGAGTTGTACAGACTCCACACAAAAACAAACAGCACTAAACAGGCTCGGGAGCTGTATTTGCCCCCGTTTGTCACGGCCTGTGTGGACCTTTTGCTATGTCTCTGCTGCATCCTAAGCCTTTAGTTGGAAGGTTCCCTTTTCCTTGGATTTTCTGTTCTTTTGAACTTAGGAAATGTCCGTGGTTTGTCTTAAGTATCTTTGGGCAGGGACGAGACTTTTTATTTTTTTTACTCTTTAGAGTCAGAGCAGGAAAGGAGCTTTCAGCTTATCTTGCTCACTTCCTGAAATCCAAACAACTCTCAGAAAACTGCCTCACACCCTATCCATTCAAACACGTCTCGGCCCTTGGAAAGTGTCGAAGCCATTTCGACTTGACAAAAGTGTTTGGGGCTGGTTTGAAAAAGCCTCCACAGACTTAGAGAAATAACTTAGAAAGTCTGAGGCGAAAATTGGTATGGTTAGTTTTCTCCTGTGGAAACAATTTCGAAAAAAACTTACTTTATTCCAAGAACAGGACTCCAATTGGCTGCCCAAAGCTCCCCAGTGGACTGATGGCAGATATATTCGAACTCTGCCCCAAAGTCTGTGTGCCCACTGTGCCGGGGACATCTGCTTATTCTCAGAACTCCCCTCCTCCTGGCTGGGAAAATGTGCTTTGAGATCTGTGTGTGATGGAAATGACAGGTTTTGAGTAAGTTCTACTTGCCCTCAATCAGATCAAATGTATTTTAAAATCATTAAAAGAACATTAGGATTCTCATGTATTTAAAAAAAAAAAAAAAGGAAGAATTCTAATGCAAAGCTTTCTGTCTTTAAAAGAGAAAAAAGAAAAACAATTACGAGGTAGATAAGTCATTTGTACAAATCAAGTACATTTCCAAACACAGTGCACGTCTTGGACAATGATCTATGCCCCTTTCCATTGCTTTCTTTCAGCTTCCATGGAGAGCACAGAGCTCAGGGCCCAGGATCAGGAAATGGCCATGAGTAACTTCTCTCACTTAACATGACTCTGAGATGTACCTGGACACTCGACGGTGTATCTAGTGCGGTGTTGGGAACATGACTGTGGTGTGGGGTCATGTGAGTCCGTGCCTAAAGTCTGGTTATTATGCCTGCCGTGACATCTCTATGGTCAGGCCTCTGAATCCTGAGGCCTGCCACGACTGCTTTGCCTAGTTGGTGCCATGAGGAATCTGTTCATTGTTATCAACCGAGACAGTGGGTGTAGTCATTTGTCAGTCCTTACTGCTCATGTGGAAACCCGTGGCCAACACTCATCAGGAGCCAGCCTTAGACTATGGGAAAGTTCCATTACCAAACCACTGGGTTTATAGTCATAATTCATTGTCAGAGTTAAAAATAAAGCCCAGCCACCCAAAATCATGACATCTCATTCTTCTTACTAGAATATGATTATTTACTATTTTTTAAAATAAATTCCAGTGGTTTTTCCTTAGTTGGTTGCCTTGATCCTCAATGAGAGAGCCATCAAGGCAATTGTTCTTTAACCATTTAAGTAACTTGTTTATTTACTTACTTACTTTTGCCTTAAGCCATGATGATTTGCTTCATTTCTTGCTTTTTATTAAAAAAAAAAAAGATTTGTTTCTCATATAATATATCCTGATCACAGTTTTCCCTCGCTGTCCTCCTCTCAGTCCCTGCCCACACCCCCTCTTATCCAGATCCACTTCTTTTCTGTCTCTCATTAGAAGAAACAGGCTTCTAGGGGTTAATAATAAAATAAACAAAATAAAATATAAGATAAAACAAAACCATCATATCGGGGTTGGAGAAGATGAACAAAGAGAAGGAACAGAACATAGGAATCAGAGACACATTTACACACTCCGGAATCCCCAAAACCACTAAACTGGAAGCCATAATATATAATATGCCCAGGACCTGGTGTAGACCCATGCAGGCCCCAAGCATGATGCCTCAGTCCCTGGGAGGTCACATGAGCTTTGTCCCTGATGATTTAGAAGGCCTTGTTTTCTTGGTATCCTCCGCCTTCTCTGTGTCTTATACTCCTTTTTGCCTCCTCTTCCTCATGGTTCCTTGAGTTGTGTGGGAAGGGATTTATCATCTCATTTAGGGCTGCGTGCTCCAAGGTCTTTCACTGTCTTCACATTGTCCAGTAGTGGGTCTCTGTATTTCTCCCCATCCACAGAAGGGAGCAAATTCCGGAAGCAGGAGAAGCTCCTCTGATGATAGTTGAGCAAGGCACTAATCTTCGCGTGCGGCAGATAGTCACTAGGAATCGTTTTGTTGCTACTTTTATTTAGGACAGTAATATTTGGTTTTACCCTAAGTCCCTGGACTATTTAGTCTCTAGTTTTTGCTCCCCCAGGCAGTGTAGGGTATGGGGTTCATCTTACGGTGTGGGCTTTATGCCAAATCAAATACTGTTTGGTTACCTCCACAAGCATTGTCCTAGCATATCTTGGAGGTAGGACAGCATCGGACATCAAAGAGTTCCTGGCTGCACTGGCGTTTCTGTTTCTCCTTTGGGAGCATGCAGAGTATCTTCCTGTACCAAGGACGCTAGAATGCAGGGTGAGGGGCTCCAGCTCGACATCTCCATGTTCCATCTGTTGTGTAGGTGTTGTCTTCAGCAATAGGGACTTGTCAGTGTGTGGAGAGCAACCTATAGCCTTGTCAAGAGCCTGTGATGTTTGGGGATTCCCATGGGACCTCTTTGGCCAACAATTCAATTAGATGTAATCCAATCCTGGTACTGGCAGTTTCATTTGGTAGAAAACAAAACAAAACAAAACAAAACAAAAAACAAAACAAAACAAAACAAAAAAACCCCAGCCACTTGGAATTCTGTCTCCCTCATTACTTGGCTATTTCATTTGGATAGCCTTTGTGCATGTCTATATTTTAGGAAATGTCTACTGTGCTATATTTCTATACTACTCTTTAAATAATCCTTAATTTTAGCTGTTTCTCCCCATATTCTCTCTCTCATCCTCCTGCTCTTGATTCTCCCATACCAGGGCCCCTCCTCCCATTCATAACTATATATCCTATTTCCCTTTCCTAGCGAGATCTCCCTGTAGCCTCCAGTAGCTTATTCAGTACTTAACCTCTGTGATTCTATAGATCGTGGTCATCATTGATTTAACAGCTAATATCCTCAGATAAGTTAAAATATACTGTATTTGGTTTTTCTAGGTCTGTATTACCTCAGTCAAGATGGTTTTAATTTTTAGTTCCATCCATTTTATGGCTCACTGATAAAGGCTCTTACTACACCTTGCTTGCTTGCTTATTTATTTATTTATTTATTTATTTATTTTAGTGCTGGGGATTAAACTCTGTCTCATCTAAGCACACGCTCTACCACTGACATACACCCCAAGCTCGGCACATTGATTTTTTTTATCTTAACCATTTGGGTCATATCTTCCCCCTTGAAATACATTATGAAAACTTTCAATTCTCTTAGAAACTAAAGTTTTTAAATGATGATACGAATTCAAAACATCTGTACAGAATGATAAATGTCTATAATCCAGGACAGTTGGAAGGCTAAAGCAGGGAGATAAAATAATTCCAGGCCATAGAAGCTTCATTCCTACTGGCTTACTGACTTAGTTCTGAAAAGTTCTAAGAATACCATCATAGACAAGTGACCAGCAGTCTGATCCAGCTACAAACAATGTGAACTACAACAATGATTGTCCTGGCAAGATATGCCCACTTGTGCAACAGTGGCACAAATGTTGTTAGAGGAACCAAACACTTTCTGATTGGACCTAAGGCCTGCTTCACAAGATGGAACCCACACCTGGCACCTTTATGGGGGCCAAGACAGTACTATGGGAGAATCCACTGCTATTATTCTGCTAAATAGTTATAATACTAAACTGACTCCTAATGACCTGTTATTACCGCCACAGAGTAGTATATCTCTTCGTCAGAAAAGCTGCTTCTTGCAGCAAATGGTAATTAATATGGAGGTACACGCTTAATTAGCATACAGAGGATAGAGTAAGAGGCCACAGAGTGCTCAACCAGAAGTGGAATAGCTCTATCACATTCTTCTCCCCAAGAATCAAGAGAGAGACTGGAAAGATGGCTAGAGCCAGAGTCAGTGGATGACCACAGCAAGCTTGTTTTCTGAACACTCCTGGGCAGTCGCACACGTGAATGCACAGCACTTCCAACAGCATGCTCAAGACCCACACTAGTCACACAAAACCCCAGCATGCGGGAGGGGTAGACCCAGAGTCACACCCTAGCTCACGAGCTGTTGGCAGTTGACATCCCTGAACAGAAGGAGAGGTCAGTGTGCTCTAAGGTGTGACTCCCAGGAGGTCAACCAAACTCCCAGGTAGAGACCACAGCCCGGAGAATCTGGGCAGCACAAATGGACTCCAGGGTGTTTAAAGAAAAGGAAGGGGAAAAGGACACAAAATTGGGTTGGTGAGGTTTGGGAGTGCGTCTGGGAGAAGATGGGAAGGGAATGAATGTAAGTAAAATACATTTATGAAATTTTCAAAGAACTAATTAAAATATTTTTAAAGAATTATAAAATTATAAATTACAAAAAAAAAAAAAAAAAAAAACAAATGAAAGAATCTCAGGTCAGGTACACAATAAGTTCAAGGCCAACCTAGGAAACTTAGTGAAACCTTGCCCCAAAATAAAAATAAAAACAAGCTGGGAGGATGGCGCTCAATGGTAGAGTTTTTACCTTGCACACACAAGACCCTGGGTTCAATTCCCTGCAATAAAAGAAAAAAAAATCTGTTCATTTTTAATTCTATAGGCCTGTGGCATGAAGAACATTGGTGTGTGAGTGCATGTGATTGTCTGTGTGCATGTGTATGGAGGCCAGAGGTCAATGTTGTGTGTCTTTTTCTATCTCCTGCTACCTTGTTTTTGGAGAAATACTCTCTCACTGAACCTGATTTGGTCAGACTGGCTGCCCAGCAAGCCCCAATGATCCTATCTTTACCTTCCCAGTGCTGAGATTGTAGGTACACTCTGCCAAACCTGCCTTTTTTATATGGATTCTGGGAATCCAAACTCAGGTCTGCATACTTCATGTTTAAGCAGCAAACCCCTTAGCAAGAGAGCCATCTCCCTAGTCTCCTAAGGTACTTTTATATTGCTGTTCACGAGCCAATTATATTTAATATACCTTAGCCTTGCTTTGATATAAGAGCTGATTCATTTTAACATAAATCAATGTCTTGATAAGCCCTTGCCATCGTTATCTGTGCTCTGGACTTTGTTCTACCGCAATGCTTTGCAGGGGAGGAAGTGAAGTGTCTGTGGATGTTTATCCTATATACTGAGGAACTTCGAAGGCTTTTGACGTCTTAAGATACTATTGTCTTACTGCTCTTAGTTTTCCGTTTCCCATCTTCTCTCACCAGGGTGTAAACAATAATTTTTCTCTAGAGAAAAATTCCCTATTCCTGAATTCTCTACATTCCCTGTTTCCTGAACCGCTACAGGGGCAGCCAATAGCTACACTTCAAGTCTGGCTGTATAAAACTCTCTGTGAGCACAGTCACAAATTCTCTATGAAGGCACTCCGTGGTGTGCATCGTGCTAACTGGGAAACACCCTTGCTCCCTGCGGGATCTTTGCCTTACATTGCAGTGACTGACAGATACCTGACCTGTAAATAAAGGATGACTCTCATTCTTATTTATCTTAGTTGCCTTAAACTTCCCTAACATCAAAAGGCAGAATGCAATAATAACATCTGCTAGCTTAGTCCCCACTGTGAAAGCAAAGGAGAAAATTCAATTAAGGAGACAGAAAATTTAAGCAAAACTCCCTGTTAGGTTACTATCATTTCCTGCCATCAAAATAGAAGACAGATTCTTTCTGTATTTATTCTTGGTTTGTCTTGCTCATGAAGTTATTATTTTCCTCTACATATCAGGCAAAGAACCCTGGCCAGAACCTAAACTTTTAATCAGAAGGCAGGCACTGTTGGAGAAGACACCAGGTGTATGGAAATGCTTTTAATAGCTTCTCTCTGTCTCTCTGTCTCTCTGTCTCTTTCTCGCTCTCTTTCAACATGTCCTCTCTCAACATGTCCAAGACAGAGGAGAACTTTCAGGGAATATCTATCTGCCAGTGCTGTATTTTGGAGTTTCCACTAAGTCATTGGTTCTACTGTGGGTGATTTGGCCAGCCAGGATATATTTGACAATGTCTATAGACATCTGTGATTGTCACACAAAAAGACGAGCACTCCATCATCCAGTGAGTAGAGACACTGATACCGCAAACACCCTGCAGTGCATAGGTCAACCCTTCCACAAAGCTGTTCTTCTGTTTCCAACTGCCAGGACTGCCTGGTGTTAGGATTGCAGAGAGCATTGGGGAAAAGAAGTGGAAGCACAGGTGGGCACTGGGGAGAGAGCAAGGGGCCAATCTCTATGAGTAATAACAGAGATGCGGAAAGGTTCATGAAGTGTCCATGGGTGGCAAGAGTTCCTGAAAATAGATTCAGAGGGCCAAAGAGCTATTGTTTATTTGAGTTTGAGCGTATGTAAATGAGTCGGTAGGAAGTTGTGGCTGCAATGGTGAGCTGACTAGAGCACTTGGGGGTATGTTTTTGTGCCTCCTCTAAATGTGTGACCAGCTTTCTTCCACCCTAAGAAGGAGCCAAGAGGATGAACTAAATACGGTGAATGCTGTATATAATGAAATAGTTATAGATCTCTGAAACAACGTCCTGTTTTGGTTCGTGGTTTTGAAACTTCAGTCCAAAGTCTATTGAATCTACTCCTGATGCTTTTGGAATTGTGGGGAATCAGCACATCAGGGTGGAGGAGGAGTGGTTAAAGAATCGAAAGATAGAAGGGAAGGTACCAGGTCCTGCTGTCCCCTTCAAGGACATACTCCCAATATCCTAGGTGCTCTTTTAAAGGTTTCACCACTTTCCAGTAACACCACAGGACAGAGCCAAGCCTTTATTGTCTGGGCCCCTGGGATGATTCCAGATCTAAACTACAGCATGTGAGTGTGGGGCAGACTAGTCTCTGATGGGAAGATAGTACTCATTCCTTCTCAATTCTTCTCCTCTTTCTTCCCTTCCCTCTCCTTTTCTTCCTTCTTCTCCCCCCCCCCCATTTCTGTCCGTTAGATAGAGGCAGATAGCTTCAGTTCTCTAGATAGCCTATTGATTCTGTTTCTCTAAAAGGCCCTGAGGGAATCTGTTACAAAACAGCATTGAAGATAACATCAGTGGATTTGATAAACAGCACTTAGCATATTCATACCATAGAATTCAGAGTATTCATCCGTATGAATAATTAAGTTTAAATTATTAGTGAATGAATAGATTACAAATACATAAAGTTTGTGATTTTTCCATTTGAACAGCTCTCACCAATGAAAGTAGTCCTAAATGATTCTTTCAACAAGATGCCAACTTTGCAAATTTTTAAAAAGAGGAAACATTCCTAAGCTTCAACTATAGAAAATATAAGTTGGGAAGAAACTGCAAAAGTGTGTGCTGGGCGGATGCATATGTAACTAAGGAGGTGTTGTGGTCTACTAGGAAGTATGTAAATAGATGCCCCAAAGAAGGCTCCAGTTTGTCAGGAAAGCTTAGTTTTGTTGTGACAAATGTCTGGACCACATAGGACATGATAGTACCCTTTGTACTTCCCAAGTAATGCTTGTGTTGAGTAATGCCTCTCCCCACCCACAACCTGCATCTACCTTAGCCTGTGAATGTGGCACTGCTTGGGAGCAGAATCTTTGCAGATGTAACTAGGGTACTTCCACAGTCCACTGATGACCTTTCCCAGAACGTAGAATTCAGTTCTGCTTCTAAAATTCCAGAACTAGTACCCCAAACTAATACACCCTAGATAGAGTGCAGACCCCACTTAAAGCATGCACTTAAGTCTGGGTGGCCCAACAGCCCCCACTGACTCCTGCCCTTGAAGATTCTCTTGGTGACCTTGGGAGCCACATGTTCCAGATGTCAAGGCTTCAGGTAGATCCCAGTTGACCTAGAGAGGGCAGTCTGGCCTTGCCTTTAATGAGCAAGAAGTACAACTTTTGATTTTTAATTTATTTATTTTGGCTTATGGAGGCAGGGTCTCCGGAAACCTAGATTGGCCTTGAGCTTGTTACATTTGTAGTTGATGCTGAACTCCTGGTTTTTCTGCCTCCGTTATGTCTGAATGCAGGAAGGGTAGGTGTGCATCACCATGCACAGCAAGGACCCCTTTATTGTATAAGTGAGACCGCAGGACGTGTTTGCTCTGCAGCAAGCTCTCATCCCGACACGCAATGCCTAGAAGTTAACTATCTCAGCTTTAATCTACTGACCTCCCTGGATATCAACGTTTTTCAGATCTTACAACCCAAATTCTTCTCCTATCATCAGAGCTCTGTCAGTTCTCTTCAGGATTATGAAGCCATTAGTCAATGTGCATTAAAATCAAATCACAGCCTCTTCCACTGGGACCTCATGAATATTCCATAGCCAAGTCATAGTGCAAGTCTCTGCTCTGACTCAGAAAAGGAAATCGTAACACAACAGATTTTGCTCAATAGTAAAAAACAAAGCCGTGTTCACTGAGGCTCTAGGTGCCAAGTATTGTAAAATCATTGAGCTCTGCCCTCAGATGCCTGTGGGGTTGTTTACTGACATTTCAGAAAGGAGAAGGGAGGCTTAAGCATGACTGGGGGTGTGCGGTTGTTTGTTACTTGTAACTGATAAAACTTTGCCTTGTCTTCTTCTTCTATTTGTGTCTTTCTTTCCATCTGTCTGCCTGCCCACCCACCACCTATCTATCTACCCACCGACCGATCTATCTATCATCTATCTATCTATCTATCTATCTATCTATCTATCTACCTACCTATCTATCTATCATCTATCTATCTATCTATCTATCTATCTATCTATCTATCTATCTATC
>JADRCD010186825.1:0-27125 GCA_019843815.1 Montemys delectorum | reverse complement strand
ATCTATCTATCTATCTATCTATCTATCTATCTATCTATCTATCTATCTATTTATTTTGAGGCCAGAGCTGTCTCTGAACCCACAATCTTCTACCCCAGTCACCCAACTACTAGGATTATCAGCCCATTTGAACTCATTCTTCGTCCCTGAATGGCCGCAGAGGATGGCGTTTGAGTTGTCACTTTATTTTACCAAATCTATGAAGTATTTTTTTTTAATGAGAAGAAAACATGAAAATAAGAGAGGAGGAACCAAAGGTTCTAAATCTGAAGGCTTGACTCCACATTCCAAACTACCCCCATCAGCTGCGACCTGCATGAGTCAGAGAGCGATTGAGGACCTCAGTTTCTACATCTACAGAATGGGTGCAATAGTACTTATCTCCTCAGATTATCTGAAATGTAAACTCAATGATTTATATTCCAGGCATCTAGAAGCAGGCTCAGAAAGTGGTGAAGGTTTTAAACAAGTTGCTTTTAGACATTCCAAGTCATCAGAGAGACTCACTTTCCACATTCTTGCTCCTCTCAGAGTTGACAACCCCAGGAAAGTTTGATGCTACTTTCTAATGCTCTGACACAGGTTTCGAGGGTGTCGGGGAGGCTATGGGAATGGACAGAGAATGTTCTTGCCACGCATTCAGGTTTTAGTATGAACACCAACCTGAGTCACCAGTGCATACCCCCGCACGACACTCCAGGCCATCTTCCCCTGCCAATGCCACCCACTGAGGCCTGAGCCAGGTGGCTGTGACTCAAACCTATCTTCACTCTGACTTGGCACCACAGAGCTTTTGAATGGAGTCCACAAATGTATGAGACAAAAATAGGCTAGCTAGCCCTCACCAGGCCTTCATTGTTGAGGGATGACGGTTGGCTGGTGGGTTACACAACCGAAACCTGGGCCCACTGTGGAAACACCAGCTCAGCCACACACAAGGATGAGCTCTCTGCCCACGGCAAAGTCCTTTGTTCTTTTTTTTTTTTACTCTGCCACTCCCCCACCTTCCATTCCTCGGAAATCTAATTGTTAGAAAGTTGACAGGTGAGCTGGTGACTGGTCTCCTTGGAGAGCTTTCCTGTCTTCAGATAAAGATCCTGAGAGGAATGGGGAGCTTCAGTGGGGTGTCATCCATACTCAGGTCGCAGTAAAGGGGAGGGATAAACAGACACCTGTTCTACACCCTCTGGCTAATCTTATTTCTCTGGGGCCTCGGTTGTCCTTTCTGACACCACACCGCAGGAACCCATTCATGTTTTATTGTGCCATCAACTATTCCTGGTCACTTTTCCCACCACCTCTTGCAATTTTGTAGTAGATAGAAAATTTTCAATACGCTGGTCTTGTTTTTAAATTTGAAAATACCAGTCTTGTTTAAATAAGAATATACTTTACATGGCTCACAATACCGTTTTTTTTTTTTTCCATCACCATAATTTGCCCCTTTCTCTAACCCAGTTTGCATGCTGCCTGCTGGTGCTGAGTGACAATGGCCTAACAGCATCCTTGGCATTCTCTGAGGCTTGTTCTGACTGGGCTCTAGATGTATACTCAGACAAGGTCACTTCCTTGTCTTTCTGGACTGTGACTTCTCCCACCTCCCTCTGCTTCTTGAGACAGAAGAGGAAGAACAAGAGCAGGGTAGAACTCAGATCCCCCTTAGACCAATTTCAGCCAGGCCCTCTGTCACTCTTGGACAAGAACAGAGAGAAGTGCACTCAGGCCCCAGTGCTAGACATCGTTCGCTCAGCTAGCAAGAAATGTCCTGGGATGAAGGTGAACATCCTTCATGTGTCTGGCCGCTGGGGGCTCATTCCACGGCTCAGGAAGGGGGCAAAGCGGAGGTCAGAGGCTAGCGTTTCATTCAGAGCCAGTGGAGTTTCATCTCCTGTGTTTATTTCCTTGGCTGCATAGCCTTGAACATCTGACCTACCGTTGTTTTTCATCTTGAAAACGATAAAGCTAATGCTTACCTTAGTGGAGGCTGTGAGAACTCCCGAAACTTAAATAAAGCAGTCTGGTGGTAGAGCTAAGAGATTTGGGGCAAACAGCTCTGGAGGGGGTCCTGATCTTTCTGGCTCAGCACAGTGATCTGCCAACTCCACAATCTCTTGCTCTCTGTTGATTCTAATCGCTGTGACAATTTGATCCGGTTTTCCTTTTTATTATCCCATCAACTTAGGCATCTCTGATTTGCCCCACTAATGACTTGCTCTTTCCCAGTGCCCCAGCTCAGTCTATAATCTCCTTCGTCTATCCTTAAAAAGATCCACTGGTACATACTCCACCTCAGGCTCTCAGCCCCTCTTTAGTTTTCCTGTTGTAGGGCTCCCTAGGTTCATTTACACCCTTCCTTAAACCAGGAGGAGCACAATAATTTGAAGCCAGGAGCAGGACGCCACGGCTGATTCTGACCCAGAATGTCTTGGCTACCAGGGAACGCGTAGATTGTTAACGTTCAAAGTCGGTCTTTACTCTTATGAAAATACGTTCGTGCAAGCGCCCCACTGAACAGTTATTTTTCCTGCTTGATGAGGAAGCCTCGGCATTCTGGCCAGGTCCTGTGCCTTCATTTTTTTTTTTTTTTTTTTTTTCCCTATACCCATGTGAGCATACCCATCTGTCCACCACCCTTTGAGGGCTTTGTACCTCTTACTTGTGTTTGCTTCTGCGAGGTTCTCTGAAGCAACTGGGCACAGGGAGGGGAGGAGGAGTCTGCTGAGGAATAGCGCTTTATAAATCAAAAAATAATAAGAACTACTACAAGGCTGGAAAGGCCTTGGAGCCCCATGGGGTGGGGCGCAGCGTGCCAGTGAATGGCAACATTGCCCTCTGGTGGTCAACCTCAGTAAGACACCCATAGGTTGCCGGCTGCACCAGGGGAGTCTCACAAGTTTTCCCATTAATCCCAAAGAAACCATAATTGAACAATGTAAGGAATTCCCCACGAGGCCCCGAGGTTACAAAGACTCAAAGGAGAAAATCTCATGTAAACATTCAATTGTTTTAGAATGTGAGCCTTTCCTTTATTTTATTTGCACTAGGCAAAAATGCTACATTCCACCATTGTATGTTTTTTTATGTCTAGTTTTCACACTGTGTACTCTATCTATAAACTCACAATTTAGGTTCTCTAGGAACCAGAAACCTGGCTTCAATACTTTCCCTCGGGCCTAGTGAAAGCAGTCATTGGTAGGCGAATGTGATGAACCCTGTTTTCCCAGGCTGTCCATTTAAAGTGTCAATGGCTCAGTTTTTTCACTCCAGGCAGTATAACTTGGATACTTAACTCTCTGTCTCTTCATAAACTAACAGATTTCTGATTCTCATTCTACTACAGTTTTTCTTGGAAAAGAAGGGCAGGATTCTTTTTTTAAAAAAAAAAAAAAAAAAAAAAAGAGTGCTTGTAGTTTCTTCCAAAAGGACAGCTTTGGGAGAACCAGCTTCTGCAAATCAGAAAAAATACTGTCTATTAGTGACAGAATACCAAAGCGAGGGCCAGTGGCGAAGGCCTGTCACACCAGCCATCCGGACATGGAAGTCTGATGATCCAGAGGTCAAGACCACAGCTACATAGAGAGTTCAAGGTCAGTCTGGACTACATGAGGCCTGTCTCAAAACAAAACAAAAAAGCCAGCAAAAGCCTCATTAGGGTTTTCTTGTGTGGGATATAATTGCCTGATCAGTAGAAGATTCGGTCTTGAAAACAAGTGGTGATGCTTCATTGCTGGTTAATTTTTAAAGATTTATTGTTTTACGTTACTGGCAGAAGGTTTTTGTTTACATGTTTAACTACACACCACATGTGTGTCTGTTACTCAGGGAGACCAGGAGTTACAGATAATCTGGGAGCCACCATGAGGATTCTGGGGACTGAACAGGGGTCCTCTGCAAGAGCAACAGGTGCTCTCAACTACTGAGTCATCTCTCCAGCCCCAGACAGGTAATATTTTGGGACAAAATACGAATAACGCAATCCAGAAAAAAAGGGAAATCTAAATGAACACAACGAGGGATGTGTGTGAATGTCACACTCTGCTCTGCGATCTCAGGTCCTCCCCACCATGGACCTGGCAACTGATGGCCCAGAGTAGGGGTCCCTCGGGTGAAACGGGGGTGTGTGTATGGTTCCTCTGCCATGGAAACGAGTGTCCACTGCTTTTACAGGCATCTTCCTTGTGTAGTGGTAGTGGTGGTGAAACGCACCTAATATAAAGTTGCTCGCCCAGTTTTAGAGGCCGTCGTCACCGTCCAGAACATTCCCACTGGTGTGCAACCATCGCTGCTATCTAGATCCTAGAAACCACGTGTGTTCGGCATCTAGCACTCTTGATTCTGTCCTTGTGAGTCTGACCACTCTGAAGTGGGATCATAGCACTTTCCCTTTCGTGGCTGGTGTATTTGTTGTAGCATGAAGTCACCAGCTTCATCCAGCTAGCACTCGTCCCAGTTTCTTTCCTACTTGAGACTGGCTCTTAACCCCACCGCACAGATCCGTCTTTGCGCATCCTTTTGCCTGTCGGTAAGCACCGATCGCTCTCCCCCCTTGAGCTACTGGAAATCACACTGTCGTGGGAGTAAGTGTAGACATCTATCTGCTCAAGACCCGACATTCAGCTCCCTCTCTGCTGTAGAACTGCCATGCTGTTTCTCACATCAAACAAAGCAGAGAACTCCGTGTTCTCCTGCCCTTGACCAAACTTGGGATTTTCTGTTTCCTGACCACAGCCACCTTGAGGTGGCTTGGCTGCCTGCTTCTGATTGATGTCACACTCTTCCTAGGAGCTTGACAAAACGGCAATGTCTCATGGCGGTGCCTCGGAACAGAACGCAATGCCGTACGGTGGGCGTAGTTAGTCATGATGTACTGAAAGCCAGCTCATGATGAGACACAACCTCCCCCAGAACTGCCCATTTTTTTGCTTTCCTCTACTGCTGCACCCAAGTCCTCGCCACCTAAAAGTAGGTTGAGAGCAGAACACTCAGACTTTGGGGAACCTCAGAGTCCTTGTGACCTAGTGTCTGGGTGGCATCTGGAGGGTGAGCAGCAGCCAAGCTGGACCACACAGCCCCAACATCATAAAGTCACCCTTCCTGTGGCTAGAGCTGCCCATGGTCTGGTAGCTGTCCTGATTGGGTGGGGCACCACGCCGATGTCCAACCACACAGTGGTTTCCATGGAGCCTGGGAAAAGTGAGAAACCCTGGATTATGAGGGAACAAGACCCAAAGGACAAAAATGACTGAGTGGGAAGCCACCATAGCCCTGGCCAGGTCTGGGAAGGAGACGGGATGGGAAGTCATCTAAATATAGCCTGTTTACGGCCAATGATGGGCTCTCACAGACACTGTTTGTGTGTGAGTGGGTGACTGCCACTCCAGCAAATAACTAAGCCAGCATTTTATCACCGGATTTTACTTGCATCTAAAGTGCTTTTATTGTACGTACCAGAGAAGGAAAACACCAGACTATTGCTGTGGCTGGAAGACAGGCAGACTTTCCCATGGGAGCTCGCCATCTATGCTTGTTGGGTGCTTGACTATTTAAAACAAAGTAGGTCTGAAGAAACCGCTTGTCTTTCACGTGCTAATATTCATCTTACTTCCGGTTTCTGGCAGGAAGGTTCCACATCCACTCTTCCTGGAATCACCACCAGGTCACAACTTTATAACAAATTGCAAGTGTCAAAGTGCATGTGAGCATTCAGATGCTGGGGAGACCAGGAGGGGGGGGAGGCAGCCATGCTTGCCATTCTACTTGGGACAATGGAGCCAAGCGCCTGAACTCTTGGCAGAAACCAACTTTGTTGACAGTGAGTGCGGGTCCCTGGGTAAGATAAGTCATTTTACATAGCTCTAGAGAGAAGCACAAAACCCATTAACGCAGATACGAAGACCTCAAACAGAGCAGAGTCCTGTACACCCCTCCTCATTCACAGGCGTATTCCCTACACACAGTGCCATCTTCTAAAATGAGGCTTGAAGACAGGTAACTTCCACAAAGAGTAAAGGACCAATAAGAACCAAAGAAGAGATGCCTTTTCTGGAATCTTCTCACTGACACCTCTTCCTCACAGTCAACCCTTGTGGTGGTTTGAATATGCTTGGCCTAGGGGTGGCACTGTTAGGAGGTGTGACTTTATCGGAGGACGTATAGCCTTGTTAGAGAAAAATGTGTCACTGCGGAAGCGGGGCTTTGAGGTCTCGTATATATGCTTAAGTCCAGCCATGGGATCCAGAGTCTTCTGGAAGCCTTTGGAAATTCTCAGCTCCTCCCTCACCAGGCCTGCCTGGATGCTGCCATGCTCCCGCCTTGATGATAATGGACCGAACCTCTGAACCTGTAAGTCAACCCCAATTAAATGTTGTCCTTATAAGAGTTGCCTTGGTCATGGTGTCTCTTCACAGCAATGGAAACCTAAGACAACACAAACATCATTTATATGTCACCCATACATACATATCTCACTCCACCTCTCTGTCTCTTTCACACACACACATACACACACACACACACACACACACACAGAGAGAGAGAGAGAGAGAGAGAGAGAGAGAGAGAGACTATGCTCTATGTGCTCATACACATGAATACATACACATGCATGTACATATGGAGGCATTCATTGTGTGTGTGCACACATGACTGTGCTCATGCATACACATGCATACACATAGACACATACCTAGGGTAGAAGAAGCCCTTCTCTTCTATCAGACCATTGTTTTTTTTTGTTTGTTTGTTTTTTGTTTGTTTTTGTTTGTTTTTTGTTTTGTTTTGTTTTGTTTCTTTTTGAAACAGGGTTTCTCTGTGTAGCCCTGGCTGTCCTGGAACTCACTCTGTAGATCAGGCTGGCCTTAAACTCAGAAATCCACCTGCCTCTGCCTCCTAAGTGCTGGGATTAAAGGCGTGTGCCACACTGCCTGGCTTAAAGACCATTGCTAATGTCCCAGAAATCGAGGTTTCCCTTTGCCATTTGGAAATCTTTTCCCCTAAGACTAGTGAGTCCTCTGGTCCTCTCTTCTATATATATATATGGGTTTTTTCCTCTCTAACTTTTGAATTTCTTTGAAAGAATACATGGAAATGGACAAAATTGCAAAATTGACAACATAGGTGATAATAATTCAGAAATATGGAATCAGAGTTTTTGTCTCCGACTAGGAGTTATACTGGCCTACCTCCTATTTGCCTCCTGGAGACCCCAAGAGCTTCTGTATTTTATTTCATTCCACCTCCTCCACCTGTCAAATGTGCATTCCAGCCTTGTGTCCACCTCCTGCCGGATTCTGGTTCCCCTAAGCTTCTCTCTTACATCTTTGTTTACAGGTCTGGCTAGACAGACGTTTATACCCATGGGAATCTAAGACCAACCTGACTGGGCAGAAAGAGTCTGGGGCTTCAACAGATTGGCAAGGGAGAGCCAAGCAACATGGGCCCCTTTCATGTGGTCCTGGGTTCATGTCAACAAATGAGAAGCTTCCTTCCGACATATCACAAATGGACCACATCAGTGGAGGGGAAATTTTTTTCACAGCAAAGTAACAGGCTTGCTAATTAAGCATGCGACAATGCCATCTGTTGAGTTTGGTAGAAACAGCAGAGGGGTTAGTGGATTAGAGGGGGGATGTCAGATAGTTGACATCAAATGAGGACAAAATAAACAAGTCAGATTCTGCTACCAGCCTGTCTCGATCCAAGGTCACGGATAGTGTCTCTCCTCTATGCCCTTTCAGAACTTGGGAACAATGTATTGTCTTAATCCCAGTTCTTCAGAAAGCAACGTGTTCTGTCATTTAACCATACTAAAGAGCTTAGATCTTTATCTGCAAGCTAGAAGGTAATTAGATCCACCCCTAGAGGTGGATGCGTCCCATAAGGGTATTTTAGAATATTGCTTAGCAGCAATTTTAGATGAACAGCAAGCATATGAAAAGCCACTCAGTGCATCGGAGAAAAGTACATGTAAAGCACGTGGAAACAGCACTGCTCCCCCCACCCCCACAGGGCTGTGACTTTGAGGGTCAAGGAGGGTTCCTACAGACTACTGACAGAAAAGTGATTCGGTACAAAAACTTTGGAAGAACTCACAGCAATATGGTCAAAACAATGGCAGAAGACCCCGTAGCACACACATATCAAGCGAGCTGTTGACTGAAAAACAAATAGGCCACCACTCATGAGCAGGGAAAGCATTGAGCACTGCTGAGCAATAAGAAGGCGCAGGATGTGCAGAGCCCATTCTGACAGGGTGAAGAAAATCTGGTGAAATAACGCCCGTTGCTTGGTGCATTCGTGGGAGAGTGTAGGGAAGGCGAAAGTTTATTGGCTCAAGCTTGTCACTGGTTTCCAGAGACTGATGACAGGTGATCAGGAGAAAGGATCTCCTCCAAAAGGGGACTCTAGGAAGTTTTAGAGTCACAGAGACATCCCATGTCTCGGATGTGTTGATGCTTGTATGAAATTATCAACCTCCATCACATGGTACTTGTGATATGTGACACGCATAGAGTGTGTGTGCTCCAAATCTCTCAACTTTGGTCCATGAAAACAATGACTCAGTAAAGCTAGGACAAACACTTCTCTCCATCCAACCTGGGATTTTTTTTCCCTGGGGCAGCAAGTCAAAGTCTCTCTTTCTAGAAGAACCAAACTGAGCAACAGTGAAGCCACTCTTTGGGACCTAGCTCAGGGAGCAGAAGCTGGGTACAAGGACATTTATAAATACTGTTCTCAAGGAGCCCTGGCCACCAACTTGGTTGACTGTAGCCTTGAATAAGAGAGTGAATCCTGAATACTGAGATTCCCAGGAAGGTCTTGGATCCTTGGACTCTCATGACAGGGAAAACACAGGATCGTCCATCCCATGAACCCATTAAAAATAAATAACTGTGTGGATTGGTATCCAAAGAATCACGTGTCTTTTCTTCTCCTATGTGCATGGTAGAGGATGAGCTGAAGCAAGTCCACCAGCTGGTCATTTGTATGGCAGTTCCGGCTTCATCAAGTTGATACCTGTCTGAGTTTGAGGTGTTCTAGAAGCAGAGTCTGGAGTGTGCCTCTGATGCAGGTGGTTTACTGGGAAAGGAATTCCAGAAAGCAAAGGTGGGGATGCTTCCATTGCTGCTGCTGCTGCTGCTGCTGCCGCCACCATGGTAGACAAGCGTGTTCTCAGAAGCCCCTGAGAAGATTCCTCCCACAGTACTTTGATGCCGTGCTTCCCATTAGCTCCCACGTGACACTGCTTATCGTGTGCCTGTGGATAGGCTCTCGTGGCCGTGTGGTAGAATTTAGTTGGGAAAGCTGAAGGGGTGAGCTTCAATTTGTCAATTTGACCACTTTCCTAACCAAATGACCTTCATGCCTCCTTGCTATACAAGACTTAGTTTTCCTAGCTGAAAACCAAAAATGATTTAAAGTAAGACCTAACACTGTATGGATAATTGTGAACACTGAGTAAGATAATGATCTCGGCACAGCGCCAGGCACAAAGAATATGTCTAGTTGTGATGACTATGATTGTTGGATATGCGAAGATTTTCACGTAACTAAGCGCCCTTCCACGCTTCCTGACTCATTTCTCACTAGGGCCCATCTGCTTCTCTGAGTGGATACATTGAGACTTCACTTTAGCTTGGGACAGAAAAGTGTAAGCTCAACGGCATTAATCTGCCACCAACTATACCCAGAGAACCATAGATATGAAGGAGTCAACAGAGCCATAGTTTGCCGGCAAAGATGCTGCATGCTAATGGGTTTGTATGTGTGCTGCTGTGAGAAGTCTGCAGGCCTTCCTCATCCTGCAACTCCGGTTGTTTCTGATCTGCATGGAGCTCCCTGCTAAAGTCCTTAGGGAATTCGTTAGCACATAGTGGTAACATAAGAAAAGAAGAACTATTTCAGAAGTGTGGCCCAAACTTCTTGAAGAAATTTTTTAAAAAATGCACAAACTCAGCCTTTGAGAAGGAATAAACGATGATTAAAAAAAAAAAAAACAAAAAACCAGAAGTCTCCTACATATAAAACAAACATTAACAGATAAAACAATAAAATGTAAGCTAGCTCTTTAAGAAGAGTATGAGAAGCCCTGAGTTTGATTCCCAGGAACAATGGCAAAAGTGAAAAAAAAATCATGGTTTTCAGCACTTTAGAAATTAATAAATGCTTGTGACATTTTAACGTAGCCTCTAGAGCTCGCCTTTGTAGTCCTCAGTGGCCGTAATGATTAGTATTGACTCTATTTGACAGAATCTAGAATCACCAAAGAGGCAAGCCTCCAGGGATTCCTGGGATTATCCAAATTAGGTAGAAGTGGGAAGGTGTGCCATAACTGTGGGTGGCACCATTCTATGGACTGGGATCCTGAACTAAATGTAATGGAAAGGGTGGTCCGAGCTCAAGCTCCATTGCTCCCTGCTTCCTGAGTGCAGGTGCAGTGTGAGCAGCTGCCTTGAGCTCCTTCCTGCTGCTGGGATATCCACCTCCTCCCATTATAAACAGCACCTCTACTGTGAGCTAAGAATAACCCCTCCTTCTCCAGGTTTTCTTCATGTCCAGAGCCTACAACAGCAATGAGAAAAGGAACTAATACAACGCTCTTTGAATCCAGCAGCTTAGCAGGCTCCAGACAGGGAGCTATGGGTGGGACAGTCCTTCAACTTCTATCCTGAGGGTACTGTCACCATCATATCTAACAGGTAGTTTCTTGGGGGAATTCCCCAAGAGTTTTTGTGGTGTGAGCCAACCTGGGAGCCCAGTGGAGGAAGAGGGAATGAGCAGAGTCCTGTGCCCCGGTTGTTTACTCCTAGCAACCAGTAGCAATTGTTTGTCTGAGGTGGAGTTGCCAGTTGGAGCTGAATAAGAGGCTATCCAACAATGAATGAAGAAAAATCTACAGGACTAGATGTTAATATTGGGATTTTGAAAAGCACTGACATATACTGTGCCCATGTGCAGGCTGTCTCTACCCTTAGGAATTGCCTAAGAAAGATAATCTCTTACCTCTGGCTTTGAGCTTTATGAAAATATGTAATAAGACTAAGCAGGATTCTGAATTACTGTTGTATCTAAGTTGTAGCCCAATCCAGAGTAAACTCTTAGCAAGGAGTAGACTTGCCTAAAAAAGTAATTCTCTATCTAGAGAGCACTATTTTTAAAATATCTTAAACTAATCTCTTAAAAAGTCCTCAGATCTTTAAATTGACCACCAATTAGCTGAGCAGAGACTTAAAAGGTGGTGGGGGATTCGAACTTATCACATACAGGGCACATCTGATTTCAAAGCACGTACCAACCTGAGACTGAGGGCAACTTCTGAAAACTCATTTCAAACATCATTCAAGCAAAGAAAAGAGTTGAAAAAGTGTCCTGGATACAGAGGATAACAGCTGAGCATCAGAGCCACTCAGATGTGTAAGCTTCAGGCATGTTTCAAAGGGACTGTCCCTTCAGAAACTCCCTTTATGTGGCCCATGGTTTTCAGTGGTTATTATTCTATCTGTTCCACAGTAAAAGGAAATTAAAATGATGAATAGTTGAGAATCAGCTAAAGAATTTGGTTCTTTGTGTCAGGATGATATTGATCAGATATGGTTCCATTTTGTGTTAATTTTATTTTTCTCCTGTGGTCTGTTAGAATGGACCATCTGCTCACAACTCTGAGGATGTGTGTGCTTGTGTGCAGGTGAAGGTGTGAAATTAAGTGATTATTTTTAAAGTGAAAAAGTCTGTATGTCATATACATCTGTTTGACTTGTATCCTCCCAGTTGGCTCCGCACTACAGTAGAGAAAATCTGGTCATTATGCTTTACAAATTACTACGTACAGGATAAACACTGTTGGCTGTGAGCGGGTGGAAACCTCTGTCTGCCAATATGAGCACGGAGTCCTCTTAGCCTCTCCTGTAAGGAGCATTGTTTTGAGAATGGCAAGTCTGAACAGATTGGTCCAACAAGGAACAAAACCTAATCTTTTCTTCCTTATGGCGGGACTAGGGCTTCAGTGGTGTCAAGTGCTTCAAACAAGCCATGTGTGATGCTCTGAGACACATGTGGGTGTTAGTCAAGCTTGCACAACAGCACATTCTGCAGTGAGAGACCATTAACCGAGTAGGCAGAAGGAAACTGAAAACTGTCACAAGAAAACAGTGACCAAAACTGGAACCTGGCTGGTGTAAACTTGGCAGAGATGGGCTTGGCATGAGTATGTGTCTCACTATAGAAATGCGTGCCCTGTTGCCCAAGAGGCCAGGTGCTGAGTTGATGATTAAATGATAAGATTTTGGACAAATATGAAGGTTTGGAGTGAAAGGATTTTTTTAAACAAGTTTTTGAAATGTATTCATAAAGGCAGACCATGTGCTATCTTTTGAAACCTTAGAGAAACATTTTTTTTTGAAATATAAAGTTCAATTTTATTAAACATATGGGTAATCTCAAAATTATCCAGAATAGTAAAAGTAATTGGAAAATAATTAAAATTCAGAAAAGCTTCAGGTGTGTATCCAAGTTCTGAGCAACTCCAATATGATGTAAAATGGCTGAGGAAATTTACAATGAGCAGGTGTGTAAAGTAATTGAAGGGGAAAAGTTCAGACATTAATTAGCAAGAATTATGAATATCTTTGTTGGATTGTTTTTCTCTTAAATTGACATGTTTAAGTATATTATAAAGAAATATTTAAATTACGAATACAGACCCTAATTCTTACTCATGGAAAGTAAACTTTATAATGGTTTATACTTTTGCCATCAATCACTGGATGAAACGTAGAAGGGAAACAAAATGGGGGTCTAAAGCAAAAGAAAATATGATTGTAAATAATTTTGGAAATTTATCCAGTAAGTCTTATAGTAGTGTAGAATTGTTCTTCATCAAAATCCAGCCAAATAAGGACACATATGCTCAGAGATTATCTCTGCTTAGAACTAGAGAAAAGGGTCAATAATGCCAAAAGTCAGACCCTTATTCCTGTATGCGAAAGTTTTAAGTATTGTGGAGAACATAAAAAAGGAAAAATCAATATAATTAGAAAGCAATATAATGACTATACACAGAGGATATCATGTGACACCAGGACTGTGCCAGGGTTTGGGACAGGATGTTCACCAGTTAAACAAGACTAGTTTGTTGTTGTTGTTGTTGTTGTTGTTGTTGTTTTTGTTGTTGTTTTTAAGTTCACAAAAGGCCTGGAGAGATGGCTCAGTGTTTAAGAGCACTGACTGCTTTTCCGGAGGTCCTGAGTTCAATTCCCAACAGCCCCATGGTGGCTCACAACCATCTGTAATGGGATCTGATGCCCTCTTCTGGTGTGTCTGAAGAGAGCAATGGTGTACTACTATACATTAAATAAGTAATATTTTTTTAAAAAATTCATAAAAATTAAAGACAAGAAGATGCATAAAACTTTAGAATTACCCAGAAGCCCACCGCACTAGTGTTGGTGGTGTGACGTAGAGTACTTCCACTCAAGGTGCTGCTGTACTCAGTAGACCACTATGCTTGGGGAACTGTGTACTGTGCACAGCTGAGAACTGTGCATATTAAATACTCCATGACAAACCCCAAAGGGGTGAAAGAGGCCGTGATACCAGAGCCATGTAAAGAAGCTGAAAAGACTTTGGGGAGAGTATTCAGAGTGTTTCAGCATCTCATGGATTCCTCAAAGTTCTGGGAGGCTGTAAGTTGAGTACGTTAAGAACAATGGAGAAAATCCCCCTTGAAACTGGCGATGGAAGATCTCTGCTGTGCTCTGGTAGAAAGTTCATCAACAACAGGCTGTCTCTAAAGTAATGGGGGATGGGATGATGTTGAATTATATGATCTAGCTGAGATTCCCAGAAAACACAGAGAACACTTTCTGCTTTCTTCTTGCCTCTTACTTAACGATGGGGGTGGTATTTGAGAATTCCAACTTGTTGCAGACATCCAATGATCCTAACACTCAGGAGAAGACACCTCCTTAAGATTTACAATATTGACACAGAGGAGTACTCCACAAGAAGGCAGACTAGAAACCTCACCACTGAAACTCAGTAAAAGAGAATAGTAAAGATAATAGGGTCTTATGGGCCTATGCAAGGGGCGAGGCCTGTAAACCAATTTATTAAGCTGGAGGGAGATCTCTGCAGGAAGCCGGTGGTGAAGCTGAGCTTGGAGCCCAGATAGACGGCCCCTCGACACCTGCCCACGGCTTGCAGAGGAAAGCCGCTCAGATAACAATGGTCGAAACTACAAGGAAAGGGTTGCTTTCCCTCTGCACCAGATATTCAGGCCTAGGAAAGTTGCAGAGTCTGGGCAATTATCAGAAAAAAACACTTGTAATCTCCCTTTCTCCACAGGCCAGAACCCCAAGAACACCGAGGTTGGGGAGGTTAGTGCTTCCCACGCCTGTACGAGACCGTGAGGACCCTACTACAAGCAGAGAGATTGAAGAACTTTATCTTCCAACGCACAACGCGGCTGTGCCAGCAAGTCCTTCCAGACGTGTTCTTTGTCTCTTGTGTCTTCTATCTGATGTCGACTCTGTCATAAATGCCTAGTGGTGGCTTTGCTTTTGTTTGAACACTGTTCGTTTAGGTTTTAGGGCTGTTGTTCGTATCTCTACGCAGTTTACTATAAGACATTCTTCTATACACTTCAGCCACACCCCATATACTCTCCTCTTTTATTCCTATTTCTTTTCTTCTTTCATTTGTATCCCCTCCACATGTTGCCTCTTAATTACAACCTTTCATCACTTTAACAACTTCAAAAACCTGTGGACCCTAACAGTATTTTACATTCCCCGCTCCTAGCTACTTTACCCACCTTGAGTTTGTTTTTCAAAGCCAATCTAATAATCCTTATCTTTATGCATACTATCTGCCCCCTCAGTCCTAACTTTATCGACTAAAACCAGGGCATACTCCAAACAGCAATAGTTACTGAAGACAAAGGGTCCATTGTTGTCAATTGACTAGTACAAAAATTGCATGGTGGCAGCATCAAGCAGCTGTGGGTGCACTCCCAATTAATATCCTACCCAGGGAATAATATACAGCTTACAGCAGGCGCTCAGGGATCCTAATCTAGGCAATGATTTTCAAAACTACAATGAATGCTACTACATCCAAGTTCTACTTGAATATTGCGAATATTTCAATTGAAGGAATAATTTTAATTCAATTAAAAGGATAATTTAAAAATGAATCAAGCAAAGAAGGCATACCAGGTGTGTAAATCCCAACACAACACAAGAAACACATATAGGAAGAGGAGGAGGAGGAGGAGGAGGAGGAGGAGGAGGAGAGAAAGAAAAAAAATCCAATTCTCCAAAGAAAATATATTAACTCTATAACAATGACAACTATTGAGAGTGAGTTATATGAAATCCAAGATAATTCAAAATAACGATTATAAGTATGTTCAAAGACACAAACAGCTGAATGAAATAAGAAATATGATGGATAATATGAACTAGTCATTCAACAAAGACAGAAATGCTAAAGGCAAACCATTCTAAAATGTGGAAAGTCATATATACTCTACACAAAATCTATGCAATAGATGGATCAAGAAGAGGGCGGTGTAGCTGAGCTTAAAGACAAGGTAGAGAACACGGACAACCTGACAAGGACAGAAGTAAACTCATAAGAAGGGAGCAGTGGTAATTCACACACAACACTCTGAAAAGACCAGGTTTACAGATTATTTGGATAGAAGAAAGTATAGGAAACATTTTCAAAAGAATCATCACTGAAAAATTTCCAGAGTTAGGATACAAGATGTCAATCCAATAGGAGATATTTGGTACACCAAATTGTCAAAACCAGAAAAAGAAAAAGCCCTCACTTGTCATATTACAATTAAACCACTAAATTTACAAAAATTTATATTGGAAATAGCAAAAGAGAAACACTATGTCATAATAAAATCGGACCCATCACAACAATGATCAGATTATTCAACTGAATATTAAAGTCTAATGAGCTTGAAATGGCACATATCAAGTTCTGAAAGATAACAACTGTTAACCCAGAATATTATACCCAGCAAAGGTATCTGTCATAGTTGAAGGAATTAAAAAAAAACTTTTAAGGATAAAAATAAACTAGAGGAATTTATGGGTACCAAGCTAGCTCTCTAGAAGATTTTTGTAGAAGGTTTTCTGACTGAAGAGAAAAATAAATCCATCCATAAGTCCACAGAAAAGAATAAACCATGTTAGAATAATGTTAAGCAAGAGAAGAGAGGAAGAAAGGAAAGAAGGAAGGAAGAAAGGAATAAAAGGCAAAGAAAGGGATTTTGAGCAAAGATCAAATCCAGGCAGTCTGCTGAAAAGATGAACTAAACAAGAAACTAGGAACTTAAAACTCTTTCCTAAGACTACAGAAATGTCAAGGACAATGAATCAGAGACCCATTCTGATAAGAGGCTGACCAAAAGTCAGAGTGGGGCTTATCTGGAAGGACTTTGAGGGCACCATCTTCCTTTAATGGAGTGAGTCTCAACGTTCATAGGAAATCCGTAATATTTTTAGGAAACCCATACTGCCAGAAGCATCATCTCTTAGACTGAAGTAGCTGAATATAACTTAAAAGCAGCAAGGCCTCTGCACTCTCACACTACTGAGGAATGGGACTAGGCTGAGAGACATGCAGGACTGCACATGCACACTTGCTTTCCTGGGAGTGGATGAGAATGATTCAGAGACTGAACGCAAAGCCTGGAAGGCAGGGCCAACCTGACAAGGACAGCACTCAACTGGAGACTGAGTAACCTCGAAGCCAAAACAACTGCACAGCTGCTTGGACCTGTGAATCTCCCCATTCCTTTCCTCTCTGGCTGTCTTAACCTGTCCACCACGGCCCGACAGAAGTTTGTGGAGGGAGGCATACGTCTCCTCTGCACTCGGAGAAACTACACTCTGAGAACTAAATCTAGTAAATGCTCAAGGAGAAAAAGGGAGGAGCCCAGAAGCCTAGCAACGAAACATGAGATCTCTACAGCATGCTCCAGCTAGTGCTCTCCAATGACAAAATTGAGGTGTAAAGGTGGGAGGTGTGGATGTAACGGGGGAGTCAGATCATGGCTTACAGGGGTAACTTTGCCGTTGCTGGTTCAACTCGTCGCAGACGCTGCAGGATTTACTCTAGAAGGAAATCAGAGTCAGAAAGGCCATTCGGCTGGGAGAGTAAAGACCCGAGTGTCCTTGGGAGCAGTCTTCTTTCCCACGTTGTGTCCACTCTGGGGCATTCCTCACTGGACTCGAGAGGACAAAATTCTGGTTTAACAGTCCAGTCCCAAGAAGGGATTCTGGGATGATATGCCAGGCTAGTGGATGGACACTTTCTGATGTGTGCATTTTAGAGCAGAGACTGCCTTCAGCGGAACACAGAGAGAAGGTGAGTCGACTCGTAGGGACTTGTGTGTTCCTCAGCCAACTCAATGAGAAACTAAAGGAAGAAGCTAAAATCATTTTTTTTCCAGGAAGGATTATGTGAGACTTTGTAGCCAAGAGGAATGATTTTTATCTGTGATTTCTTATAAAAGACCCACATGGACGTGAGGTAAGATCCAGAAAGTACTAATTTAATCAGTTCTATACCCCAGAGGCTGGGAGGGCACACTTAAAACTTTTAGAATCCCGATCTTCTTTCTCTATATTTATTTGTTCAAGACCAGAAGCTTTTTAATTAGCATAATGGATATCACAATTATTTCTATTTGGTAAAAATGAGTAGTTTCTAAATTATGTGGACTGGCTAGAAAAGCAGCACATACATTTGCACCTTTATATGAAGAATGGGAATATAATACAGTAGGAATATAATCCATGGTCTTCCTGCTCAGCTACTAGGTTCATGTGCTTGATCATTTTGCCTTAGCCTCTCAAGCAGCTGGGATTGCAGGCATGCACCGTGCTACTCCATAGCAATCTACTACTATGTATAAAGAACTCAAAGGCCCAGAAGCCTAGGCTCTTAAGAGTGGCTCTCAGATCTTATTCCATTGCCCATTGTCCAGCCATTCTTTGAGGATGCTGGCACCTGATCCAGCCAGACAGTTGAACCACGGTTCAATGATCTTTGCAAGTTCACTTGAGGCAGAATACTGTCATATCCATGTTGGGTGACCCCCTCCATCCAGGACACCTGCAAAGGCTCTAAGAACATAGAAAGCGAAGTCTTGTCTAGACTAACATAGCAGTTTGTCTGCCTGTAAGTGTACTGCAAGTGTATTCACCATCTGCACGTGCCTCCTAATTCAGCCTATGCTGTTCTCATATCAAATTCCACCCAGAAGGCAGGCTGCAGGAATCAGAGGGGAGATCTGTTTATTACCTTCACCAGCCTCTAACTTCTGGAAGCTTTTAGTTGCTCCAGAGAAGACTGCGACGGTCGTGATGTCCCCACATTCCTTAGTTTTATCCTATTAGCACAGGACGTGAGGCTAATGCTGCACGGTGACTGTACTCAGTTCTCCTGCCCAACTGTGCTCATCACCTCAGGGATCCGGGACTCCTGGAAGATTTCAACACTGCTTCCTTAGCAGCTCTCCTCTGCTGGAGGGATGCTTGGTGGCAGCACCATTGACTGATGTGACTGGGGTTGGAAAGGTCCTGCAGAGCTGCAGGGAAGTGATTTACAATGCTGTCTCATCACAGGAGGCCATTCTCCCTGACATATCAGGTCCTAAACTTGTGTAAGAATATTCGGGAAGTTTCCAGAAATAACGGTGAGTGTTGAAAGACCCATGAGCCAGCTAAATACAAAGGACACTCTTGTATGAGACTGTATTTATACCTAGTGATGTTCTGAGAAAAATGAAAATAAGTTATTGAAGAAACCTGAATTAGGAAGTGTGGAAAGAAGCTACATGCAGGAAGACCCCCAGGAAACCATCTTCTTCGGACTAGGATCATGAGGCCAGAATGGTGATGCACTTTCCTGGTAGGGACTGGAAAGGAAGTCGGAAGGATCTGATGGCCTCCTTCTGTAGCATAGTAAGAAAGATAACCCTGTCTACTCCAGTTCACCCTGGGAGAGGGACTAAAAAGGACAGGAGAAAACTTGACTGGCCCTCAACCCCAAGTGGCATGTCCTTGAGATTGCATACTAAGAACTTGTTCCTGATGAAGAATGATTGGTCCATGAACACTGATGCGGTTGGTGAGTGAGTGTGGTGTCCTCCTTGTGGGGAACAAGTCAGGTGACTCACCTAAAGGGTCAGGCCTGAGAGACTGGGATCAAGAGGGATGTGAGATTACTCTAGTGGAAAAACACAAGCCTCTACCTCTACCTGTGATAAGGGGACCAGAAAATACATGCCCCTGGGTAGGGACTTTGCAGTTCAAGAGCACTCCCCTACAGGCCTCAACCAGTTCTGATGTTACCCCAACTGTGCATGCACATTTGGGAGCTGAACACTCTTATCTTTAGAGTAGACACTCAAGCCCAAAAGACATCACCTCAGCCCATGGCAGGGCAGCTACACGGTATTGAGGTTCCATGCTGGGGAGTTGTCACTGACAGATGCTAGGCATCATGAAGCTGTGTTAAAGAGAGTGGAGAGCTCTACCCCAACTCTCTGGCCCAAGACAATTTATATATATATATGTGTTGTTCAATATTTTTGGATCAATGGGAAGAAGAGCTGAACTCCTACACTGGACCAACCATGTCTTCAAGTGGAACAGCTACTTTCCTCCTGTGAAATTCTCTGCTAGTCACATAGATGAATCTGGAGCCCTCATAAACATGAAGCTCCTCTAAGGTACCTTTGGAGATCTTAGTGTCAGGTATCATCAGATGGTCAAAAAGGAGGGGAATCTGTGTTGTGTTAGCCAAGGCTTCTTTATTGAATAATTTAAATCATTAACAAAGATAAATAAGAACAAAGAAAATAAGATAGTTCTTTAATACACATATATGACTTACAGTGCACCTTCATAAGACAAAGAGGTAACGCCAAATGTTCCTACCACATTCAGAAATAAAAATAGACATGACAGTCACGACACAATCCACTTGTAGTTCTGATCTGCATGGATGAACCTCTTCAGAAGGACACACTGACATCTGTAAGCCAGGGTGACAGCAAAATGCACACATGTCCAACTTCTCCACACAGGCATTAGGTATCTGCTGTTCTTTTGAATGTGCTTAAGCCTTCCATATATAAAGATCACTTAAAGAAACACAACTCACCAGAATGGGACAAGAAAATATGTACAGCACTTCTAATTTGAGAAACTGCAGACTTCATGTTACACAAGGACATGGTGTGACTCTTGAACCCAGAATCACCTACCCACATTCTTGTGTCACTGAAGGCACTTTGCCATTTGGAAAGGAACTGTTCATCTCAAAAAGGTCACAGAGGAGTTGATGTGCAGCTCAGTGGTATAGCATGTACTGAGTGTGTGGAAGGTCCTGGAGTCCATTCCCAGCATAAAAAGAGGGAAGGAAGGAAAGAAAGAAGAAAGGAAGGAAAGAAGAAAGGAAGGAAGGAAGGAAGGAAGGAAGGAAGGAAGGAAGGAAGGAAGGAAGGAAGGAAGGAAAGAAGAAAGGAAGGAAGGAAAGAAAGGAGGAGGGAAGAAGGAAAAGGGAGACAGGCTGACCGGTTCTTAGAGGAATATCATAATGAGGAAGATGGACTAAATTCTAACTTAAGAAAAAGAAATAAGTGAAGAAAAATTTAAAAGCAAACACATTGTCTGAGCTCTGGAGAGCTTCAGCCAGCATGGCCCACAGGGATGGCAGAACTGAGCCTACCCACCACAGCCCACAGGCCCTGCCTTTCCTTATTTATACTTTTACAAATAAATTTTCCACGTGAGCTGGCCTGGAGCCCAAACTAAACAAGAAAATGTATGCACATTGCATCCCTTGCCCAGGCAAGGGAGTGACAGGCAGCACTCAGAGAAGAAGGAATGAATTAAGAGCGTAACCCTCATTTCCTTAGTATAAAATCCATATTTTAATTCCAAAACAAGAAAATTGACTATGCTAATTTCCACAACGATTCACATGTTCTTCAAAACACTAAAGTACACATGCCTATTTACATTTTAAAGAAAGAAAATAAATTAATACCAGTTGGGCAAAAAGCCACCAAAAAATAAACTCATGGGTCTTGACATATGTGTTACCTAATTTAACCTGTAAAGCTTTGCCCTAAGCTATCTTAGAGAAAAATTTATTCCATTTTTTTTAATGGAGCAAATGGGAGCATGAGCTCTTTCCCCCATGTTCTTAAATATCAACTGTTTCTGGGTAAGTATTGATATCGTCCAAACTCTGAACATGGAACCCTCCCTTCTCAGCTATCTTCAGGCTGTTTCTTTCTGAACTGCACACGTGCTGTGTGCTTTATTCCTTAGCTGAAGAAAGCAGCAGCTCCAAGCAGCTTGGGGGGGGGGGAGGGGACTAAGAGAAGCCTTCTGTGCATGAAGAGGGTGAAGGAGCAAACAGCACCCCACATCCTGATAGCCTTTTGGAAAGTGGACGATAGGAGCCACAGAACAGCCGCAGACACAAAACTGGCATCGGCTTTGATTCCCCAGCTTTGCAAAGCACCTTTCTCATCAGAGCTGACGTGATAGGCTCTTACTGGAGCAACCTCACATAGGTGTGGAGCGAGCGAGGGGACAGGTAAATCCAAGACTGATCATCTCCGGCACCACTGTAACTCAGCCTGTAATCGTCAACTCTGAGACAGAACTCACCTCCGCTTGTACATAAGACGTTCTTGCTGGAGTGGGGTACCCACCTTCCAATCCAAGTGTGCCAGCTTAACTGCCCACTGGAAGACCCACTCTCAAAGCAGTCTCCTCTCTAAACCTCGAAAAACAGAAACTAAAGCCTTCATACCCACTAATTGTGGGGTATTGTGGAAATTCAGGTGGCCAAGAACTCATGCCTGTATGTGACCTAAGCTGTCCTCTCCGCATGTGGAAAGCCCAGGTGTATAGCAATGTGAGTTAGAATAAAAGTTGCATGTCTTGCTGAAGATCTCTTCCCCAGGCTCGGGGAGAGTCCATGCCCAGAACTGAGAATGCCCTTCTATGCAGGGTTTTCAACCAGACCCTTGTGTCCCATTTAGCATTTGAGTGAGTGCCAGCCTGCTGTGGTCAAGGAGGATTAATGTGTGTGCTGGCTTGCATTACTTTTCCCCATGCTCAGTGAACAGCATCCGCTAAGCTTAGCACAGTAATAGAACATTGAAGTCAGAGCTTCTCCACCTGTTCCAGCTTGCTTGTGTGTCTCTCTCTGTGTGCGTCTGTGTCTGTCTTTTCATTTTTAACAAAGGAAGAAGAGGAGGCACAAGAAGAAAGACAGAAAGAAAAAAAGAAAGAAAGGAAGGAAGGAAGGAAGGAAGGAAGGAAGGAAGGAAGGAAAAGATTTTAAGCTTAAAGGGAGTATTAAAAACCAACCTTGGATGAGTGTATGGGCCAAAAGAAAGGAGCACGTGTGTGTCACAGCCTGAGAACACTGGCTGGAACAAGCAGAGTTTTACAGATAGTGAAATGATACTGGCCTCCACTAAGTGGTACCTACTTCCCCTTTGCTCTTGAGTTGGGCATGAAAAGGTAATGAGGAGGTGTTAGCTATTGGTGGGCATGCTTATGGCCATGAGGGTATGGCAATTAGTCAAGGGCCTCAAGTTGGCCCCTAGTGACAGGGCCACTTGGTTATTATTACCATTGCAGGTGTGACATCAATTTGTGGCTAAAACGGGGGGGGGGGGCGGCGGCATTGTTTGGCTGAGGTAAACTCAATGGCCATTTGGAAATGAGAGTCTGAATGTCAGTGAAATTTCAGGGAGCTTTGCAAAGTCTTCATACAGAAATGTTTTCCCTGGTTTGCTTTCTGTAGCCCCCAAGCCATCCTACTCCCTAAACTCCACCTATAGTAGTACTCGTATTCCTTATCAAATATCTGACAGCAAATAGGCCATGAGCTAGGAAATAAGAAATTTGCAACCAATGCTAGTCATGCTACTGTGTGCCTTTAATCCTAGCACTCTGGAGCAGATATAAATGGATTGCTCTGAGTTTGAGGCCAGCCTGGTCTACATAGCAAGTTTCAGGCCAGCCAGGACTATATAATAAGGACCTTGTCTCAAAAAAAAAATATGTTTGTAATCAGAAATCAGTTTGGCCTTACCCTTATAACCATTGACTCCTATGAGAATTTGCAAAGTTTTGAATTTGAGTAGCTATGATTAATGATCCTTTAGGTACTTCAGTTTACCCAGAGACTGGAGCCACTTTCTAGACACTGACCCTGGATATCGAGCATTGTGTTTGCCCTGAATGCACAGGCCTAGCTCCTGCTGGTGACACCCGGCTCCTGGGGGAAGCTCTTATGGGTGTCTTCTGAAGGTCATCATTTTAAACACTAACCACAAATATGTACCTCCCCAAACCACCATGTTCAGTGGGGATGAACTTGCACATTAGACCAGAGCAAGGGGCACTCTGGTGGGGCATGAATCTGAACATGGAATCAGCTACTGGGTAGAAACTGTTGCACTTGAGAGAGAGTTCAGAATACGTGGAAAGTGCCATGTGTGATGGCTGATCTTGCCTTAGACGTCGTATGTTCCAGCAAGCTAATAATCCATTGAATTCACCTCATTTCAAACCACAAAAAAAAAAAAAAAAAAAAAAAAACGTAAACCAAAGGGTCCAAATCTTAGAATTTTCCTGGCAATACAATTGCCCCCTTGAGAAACACAGTGCACGGACTAGAAGTCGTTTTCTCTTCTCCAATGTATCCTCCAGATTTTGTGTCTCAAGCACCACTCTGGTAGTCCAAGAAATAGCATAACATACCCGCTGCCCCACTAACATCCCAAACTAAAAACAAACATTGAAACACAAGAAGCCAAGAAGGCAGAGAAACATCTTCCCCTCTGTACACTAAGTGGGATGTGGGCATCTGCCTGAGCCCCTAGGGAGCAGCCCTGGGTCACCCACTGAGCACAGCCAAGCCTCTCCAAGTTCAAGTTCAAGGCTGCCCCATGCTATGGCTGCCAGTCATCCCAGGGGTCAAGGCACCAGAACTGCTGATTTTTCCAAAAGCCTTCTCAAAGCAGCAGCAACCGCAGCAGTTTTCCTGCAAAGCAAACAAAATACCAGTCTTGTTAATTCAGCAGGACTTTAAAATTGTAATTAGCTGGTTGTGCCCCTTAGGAAAACCACAGAGGACTTTTCATAATGTATGTGTGTATGTGTGTGAGACAGAAAGAGAGCGTTTGACAGATTCCATTGCACACCAGGGCTGGGTTGTTTTTTTTTTTTTTTTAAGTCCCTGTGAGTATTTTAACATTATTTGCAATGCTGAAGGACAAGGCCCTCTTTGTTTCATCTGAAGCACAGCCACTCCTGTGCTCTTGTCATCAGTCCACGGTCAACTCCATTTCAGCACCAAAGTGAGCATTTGTGCTAGGCAGGGAATTTGGTCACCTATCATCTAGGGGTGGGTGTGGGTGTTCCACTGACCCTCCCACAGATGCCAGAAGCCACAGAAGCCAAATTCCATATATAAAGTTGCCCAAAATAATTGTGTAAAACCTACATACAAATCCCTACATGTTTAAAATCATCTCTAGGTAGCTAACAGTGCTAGCAATATAATGACATGAATAATCATACCCCATTGTTTATGGAACAGTGATAAGGAAAGAGTTGGTATATTCAGCATAGACACAGTTTTTCTCTGCAAATATTTTCTATCTACACTTGAATAGATCCAAAGGTAAAAGCCACACAAGATAAGTTTGGAGGCTCTGACAGTACCCGATTAATACAGAAGTAGAGGCTCACAGCCATCCATTGGACTGAGTACAGGGTCCCCAAAGAAGGAGCTAGAGAAAGGACCCAAGGAGCTGAACAACAATATGAACTAACTAGTGCCCTCAGAGCTCCCAGGAACTAAAACTCCAACCAAAGAGGACACATGGGGGGACTCATGGCTCTATCAGCATGTGTATAGCAGAGGATGGCCAAGTCGGTCATCAACAGGAGGAAGATTCTATGCCCCAGTGTAGGGGAATGCCAGGGCCAGGAAGTAGGAGAGGGTGGGGTGATGAGCAGGGGGAGCGGGGAGGGAACAGGGGATTGTTTTAGTTTTTGGAGTTTTTTTTTTATTTTTTTTTCTTATTTTATTTTATTTTTATTTTTTATTTTGGAGGGGAACCTGGGAAGGGAGATATTGTAAATAAAGAAAACACCTAATTGAAAAAAAAAGCCACACAAGAGAAGGAGTTGACTGTATGCCCATCTCTGATTGAGGCTTGTATACTGTTACTGCCCGCCTAACCACCGAGCTACATCTCAATTTTTATGCCTCATAGATGAGAAAAGACACAAGGTTAGGTACGATTAACAGAAAGCCACCAGGCTTGTTTGAAAGGTGTTTTATTGGTGCATCAAGAAACCTCTAATGGATTGAAGGGGACTTATGTGCCTCAATTTACATTATAAACTGTGCCTTGTTCATAGGACTTACATCTCCTTCTTCTCCATAAGAATAATCTTTAACCACCAGTTTTTTTAAAATAAATATTTAATTTAAACATTAGTTTTACATCTAAGATCTTGCTAGAAATCTCATTCATTTTCTCATTGGGTTTGCTCACTGGTAATACCTACCTACCTGCGCTCTCTCTCTCTCTCTCTCTCTCTCTCTCTCTCTCTCTCTCTCTCTCTCTCTCACACACACACACACACACACACACACACACACACACACACACACACACCTTCTGTTTCTTTTTGTACGGTACAGAGAATTGAACTTAGGGCTTTGCACATTCTAGGTAAGCACCATGCCAATGAGCTGTAGCCTCAGCTCTCTTTTATAGTTTTACATTTTGAGACAGGTTTTAATAAGATGCCTGGCCTGACCTTGAACTCATTCTACAGACTAAGCTGGTCTGGAGTTTACCCTCTGAGTTAATACTCTAAATTTAATTATTAATTTAAAAATAGGGATTCCATAACAGTCTCCATGCTTATCAAACAGGAGGCTGGGTTCTACCCCTAGAGCTGAGAAGAAAGAGAAAGCAATTGAACAATGAAGTATGGAGGTTGTGTAGATTGGCAGATCTAAAACTATTCTGCTTGGCCTGTAAGGAGACTCACACAGGCCAGGGGAGACTGAAGGAACCCAGGGAAGGGAGGCAGGCAGCCCGCAAGACCATCAGGAGGCAAACCTGCCCGGTCTCAGTAATTCCAGCAGAGTGTACCCAGCTGTACGGCGTGACCAGCTCAGGGCTTCCGCTGCTGTCTCCGTAGGGGCTGCACTGTCTTCCATCACACTGGGTTCAAAGTGACAGCTTTGGCACAGAAGGATTTTACCTCCTCCCACCGCCATTTCCTCTTCATTCTTTCCCCACAGACCCTGGCGACAGGCCCGTCTTGGAATGCAACCTCCTGTCACCCAGTACGTTCATTCCCACCAGGCCTCAAAAGTGACTCCAGGACTCTGTGGGAAGGTGGTTTGTGGCAAACCCAAGGGGTTTGTGGTGGCTGGGGACAAAGTTGCTTCTAAAGGAAAGGCTGGAGGAGAGCAGAGATGGGGACTAGCACTGCCTGGTTCCTCTGGGGCCCTGACTGTTCACAGCTCCTAGTACAGGCCATGGCTGAAGGCTGTCACTTAGGCCTGGGGCTCCTATGGACTTTAAAGTGATACCTTCCTCTGCTTCCTCTCACTTTATTGCACTACAACTTTTGAAAAACAAGAATGTCTTGCACGCACATCCTAACCCCTCTTGACTGTTCAGAGATTCCTACATAAATGACAGACACTTAAATAACTCTGACGCAGAAGGCTGTGTTTTCCAAACCCTGGTTTGAGACTTTGACTATGATGTATTGATTTATTCCCTCCGCATCGTATTCTCCAAAAGATTCAAGGCCACTTAAAAGAATATATCCTGGCAGACAGACAGGCAGTAACCCTGAGCCCAGAAAAATACAGATCAGAATGAAAGATTAAAACCAGTTAGAACTAGAGTTACTGCTCACTCGGTGTTAAGATACTTGCTTAGCATACATATGGCTCTAGATTTGTCCCAGGCACCACAAGGTGAGAGAGAGAGAGAGAGAGAGAGAGAGAGAGAGAGAGAGAGA